>JAKCPI010027615.1:0-11872 GCA_023213315.1 Euborellia annulipes
TCACTTTTTTCTCATTCACACACACATACACACAGTCTTTTCGGCAACTTAGGCCATTTAAGACTTTGACGATAACCGTTATGAATATATATTATTTAGGGGTCCAGGCATTCTTATTTAAGCCATTTGGTATCCAAATGGCTTAAATAAAATCATCGACTGCCTGGGGTCCGAACTCGCGACTTTTGGTATACGAGGTTAGCACGCTAACCTCTACACCAAACCTCGAGGGCAATAAAATTAATATAAGGAATATCGGGAGAATAAAACACCAAACCTGATGATGTTTTAATCTCCATATATCGTATTTCTTAGGTATTGATATTTCGTCCAGAAATATTTCCAAAGCAAGAAAGAATTTATATTAAGAAAATTTCTAAATAATTTAACTAAACCAAAAAAAAACAGCATCGAAAAATTCCTTACCTATTAGTTATTTGAGGTACAAATTTAGATAATCGGAGGCCATTTAGATGTGCCTCTAAAGACTTGAAGTTTAGAAAAATCGAATTTTTTCAGTTTTTTTAGACACACCTAATGCGATTTTTACCATCACAAACATGGGCGTATCTAGGGAATTGGACTGGGGGAGCCATAGGGCCAACCATTCTTGCTGGGGGGGGAGAGCCATGGGACCAGCTATCCTCCTGGAGGCCTGGATATTGACTCAATTTTCTTGGGGCGGTGAGCTTTCTGGGGAGGGGATGGGGTGAAGGCCAAAGGCGGGCGCCGCGGCTAGTAAGATGAAAATTTTGGTTGGTACAATTGATAACTTCTCATTGCCGCTCTTGTTTATATCCTGGCTAAAACCGAAGTAGATTTATTTAATAGAGGCTTGACCAGTATTTTGTCTCAGAGATGAGTAATGTGTTGTGGCAGCCACAGATTGTTTTTGATAGGTCTAATTATCATCAAGGAAATATGATTGTGAGTGTATTCAACTGAATGGAAATAATTCATCATATTTACTAAAATAATCTATCTGATTTTTTTGTAATTAGTTGATTAAGGGCTTCAAAGATAAGTTAATGAGTTTGTTTACGTACAGATTAGCAATTCGGAAAATAATCCATCAACGTTGAAGATAATCCTTTTATATAGCTGTAATGTAGGAGAGGAAGCTCAAATGCATAGGTCCTCAGATCAAAAAATCTGGTGTGACTGGCGCACAGCACACAACTTTCTCTTACCTTCGGTAATCGAAAGTTGTGTTCTGTGCTTGTCACACCAGAATTTTTTGTGTCGACATATATTTAGTTCCCGACATGACAGTACGGAACATATGAATTCAGATGTAAAATTTATAAGTATGGGAAAATATTTATATTTTGTTACCATGGCAACCATTTCTCCTATCTTCCCTATGAAATACAAGAGTAAAGTGGTCTTCAGAAGATTTCAATTGCAAAATGAGAATATACATTTGAAAGAGCATCTAAAAAATAATTGATTTTTGAATTTTAAAAAAAATCGTTGGAGCAAATTTTGAGAAAATCGAAAAAAACTGAAAAAGTACATCAGTAAAGTGCTAGTACTCTTTGGCCGATTTTGATTAAAAGCTTATTTTTCCGGTCCCGGGGGGTGTTTAACTTAAATATAAAATTTCAACCTCGTAGCTCAATTCCTTCATGCTTAAAATTGACACACACACACACACACACACACACAGACAGACCATGTCGCGAAAACCACTTTTTGGATTCAGGGGACCTCAAAACGTGAAGATCCATCAAAATCTCGACATCGAATTTTTGACATGAATCCAATACTTTCTCTCTCTATATATATTACATATATACATAGGTAAGAGAAAGTAAAAACATAAAGTTTTTTATTATTAATATAGAGGTACGATATAAACCAAAATTATTTTTAATGTGTTGTCTATTTCGTGATATTCATGTTATTAAACAAATGTAAAATGAAATTATTTGGAATAAAAGAAACATAAATTATAGATATAGATGTTGAATTTTAAAGAAACATCTATAATTCATATGTTTCCTTTATCACCAAATAATTTCAATCGACTCCGACTTAATCATGTAAATAACACAAAAACAGGCCTTGAGAATAAATAAATAAATTTAAAAAATTTAACTAGGTTGTAATTTTATATCTTTGATGACATGTGGCTTTCCTCTATTATTTTGCCTCTTCATAATTGAGATTCCTTGTCTTGGATTTTGAAACAATAGCTTTATCTTTTTTCGAACGACAGTGAATTTATATATTTTAAAATTTTTAGATCAAAAATATTTTGGCATTTATAATCTGTCAAAAATAAAGTCTTTAATAAGGATAGCGGATGGCAGCCACCAAAAATAAAATCAATTTCTATCAGATTTTTATTTATTTAGATACGTAGGGCATATAGCTGGTAGTTCAATCAGGATAGGTGAGAAAGAAGAAGAAAATTCGCAGCTAGTTATATTTCATTATTTTTATTCCCATTATGTTGACGTTTCGGTCCCGGTCGGGACCATCCTCAGAACAAATGGGTGTTAAATATGTATAAATTATATAATCCAATCATATATCATTCATAGAACTTGAGAAGATATGAATATAAATAAATTATATTAGTTAGCTATTGCTGTTGGAGTGGAGTCAGCCAAAGGAAATAATAAAAAACAATTTTTTTGGCTGACTCCACTCCAACAGCAATAGCTAACTGATATAATTTATTTATATTCATATCTTCTCAAGTTCTATGAATGATATATGATTGGATTATATAATTTATACATATTTAACACCCATTTGTTCTGAGGATGGTCCCGACCGGGACCGAAACGTCAACATAATGGGAATAAAAATAATGAAATATAACTAGCTGCGAATTTTCTTCTTCTTTCTCACCTATCCTGATTTTATTTGATTGTCAGCGTTTCGGGCTCCAGTCACATCCTTCCTCAGGACTCAATTGTGAAACAAATACAAATAAACGTATAATTCCAATTTCAACTGTTGCCCTCGGGCTTGGTGTAGTTGGTAGCGTGCCTACTTTCTATACCAAACCTTGCGGGATCGGACCCCAGGCAGTCCGATGATTTTATTTAAGCCATTCGGATACCAAATGGCATAAATAGAAATGCCTGGACCCCCAATAGATATTATAAATAAAAACGGTTATCGTCAAAGTCTTATATAGCCTAAGTTATCGTTTTAATCAGTAACGGAACTAGAAGATTTTTTAGGGGGGGGGGGCAAAATTTAATTTGCCGCCCCTCCTTAAAATTGTCTATACAAAATTCATATCATTTTACTTTTTTTTATTAAATCTTTCTTTAATTGCCGCCCCCTGATATCTGCCGCCCAGAGCACATACACTTACTGCCCCCCTCCCCTAGATCCGGCCCTGGTTTTAATTTAAATTTATAATTATAAAATTATATACGCTCATTCATGTTTATATAGGGTGAGATATTTTTATTAAAAAAAAATTATTTTATGCATTCATATTTTTGAAATTTAATTAATTCGTTTTATAATAAATATTGATAAACCTTGTATAAAAAAAATTAATAAATCATCTCACGTTCTATGAAATTTCAAAAAAGAATTATTCCAAATGAAAATTTACTTTTTGGTTATGTATACGTGTATGGATAGGGGAGAGGCGAGTCATGTACCGAATAAATTTGAATTCAGAGCTCGGAGTTACCCGATTGTTCTTTCTGAAAAAAATACCGCAGTTGAATGAAGAAACAAACGATCGCAAAATTAAATGCTTGTTATTTTATTTTATACAAAGCAAAAAAACATTGATACTTGACCTTTAAAATACGTGAATAGAAAATATTGGACATTATTTATTTCTTTATTCAAAAAAGAAAAAAAAAAAAAAAATATTTCATGATATGAATTTAATATAATTTTTTTTTTCTTATTTGATAAAATTGATAAAATGCACATTTCTTCGAAGCTATAAATTTTATTGAAAATAATATGGACTAAAATTACTTGAAAAAATATTGGTGTAATTGATCTAATAATTTTTACTTTCTCTTACTTCTAAATGTGACCGTCCACAGGAAAAGGTATCAAATCTTTGCAATACTTGTTGGCCGATTTTGTTTAAAAACTTATAACTGAAATATAAAATTTCAACCTCGTAACTCAATACCTTCATGCTTAAAATCGAATACAGACAGACAGACCGTCCATGTTGCGAAAACCACTTTTTTGCATTCAGGGGTCCTGCCCCCCCCCCCCGGCACCCCCTAGTTACGCCCATGACTTTCTCTCTATATATATTAACATATATAGAGGCAAGAGAAATAATACTCACAATAAAAAAAAAAAAAAAAAAAATGATTTATAAATATCCTAAAATAATCTTGGCTTTCTCAAATGTTTGTAAAATGTCCTTAAAATATAGCGAGTGTCCGCCTTCCCTCTGCACGCTCTGTTTGACCAACTTGCTTTATTGCTGTTGGAATTTTGAAATCCAGTAGCGTATCCAGGTGTGTCGAAGGAGGGAATTGAATTGAAAATTTAATTTTTTTTTCTTTTGATAGATATATAATTTAATTATAATGAAAAATAATTATTAATGAATATCAAGACAACCCCTTCATTTCATCTCCCTTCATTAAAGGTTAATTAGTTCATCCGAATCACCGCCAGGATGGCGCCAGCGTACGGTTCTTTATTAAATTTACACTTGGGCTCTTGTGCATTTTGAAATTCTCAGAATGTTTAAGAATCTATTAAAATTTACACAATTTACAAAAGAAGGAAATGGACTTGAATCTTTCATAATAAATGGAACATGTTTAATTAAAATAATAATATTTGCACAAATTTAACAGAAGGTGGTTCGTAAAAACGTTTGCTGTTTTGTTTCTTCAAAAATCATATCTTATTGCTTTTATTTTTTTATTATTAGCCCCAGGGGCGGATTAAAGGGAGGGGGGCGAGGGGGGCGATCGCCCCCCCCCCGAGAAGAAATTCACAATGTTATAAAAACTAGTAATCTAAAGAAATTATGATTTCCGGGCTTTAATTTCAATTGAATTTGTAACCAATCAATTTAAATAAATAGGAAAGGGGTCTAAATGACCATAGATGCCCACAAAGTCCTTAAATAAAAAAATAAAAAAAAAAACCGCCCCCCCCCGACAAAATTGCATTAATCCGCCACTGATTAGCCCCGTAAAAGCCAGTAGCGTATCCAGGTGGGGGCGAAGGGGGGGAGTGTGAGTGTTTAAAAAAAGACAAAGAAAAGGCGAGGGCAGCAGGAGGGCCCGAGCCAGCTGGAGGGTGGGTCCAGTGAGAGGGTCAAAACGAAGGCGGGTGGAGCGGCCAGCCATATATTTCCCAGAAGCCCCATGCTGCCCTATCACCCGAGGAGGGAGGGAGGCAAATCATCAAATTTCTGGCTACGATTATGGATATAATAATAATAATTATTAATGCGTTTGCCCACGAAAGGCAAGAACTCAGACGCCGGAAGGTTCAGGCGAGCTGCACTGTTAATCTTTTTAGGACTTATTTTCTTTTTACTTTCTCTTACCTATGTATATATGTAATATATATATAGAGAGAAAGTATTGGATTCATGTAAGAAATTCGATGTCGAGATTTTGATGGATCTTCCGTTTTGAGGTCCCCTGAATCCAAAAGTGGTTTTCGCGACATGGTCTGTCTGTGTGTGTATGTGTGGGGTGTGTGTGTTCAATTTTAAGCATGAAGGAATTGAGCTATGAGGCTGAAATTTTATATTTAAGTTAAACATCTCCCGGGACCGGAAAAAATAAGCTTTTAATCAAAATCGGCCAAAGAGTACTAGTACTTTACTGATGTACTTTTTCAGTTTTTTTCGATTTTCTCAAAATTTGCTCCAACGATTTTTTTTTAAATTCAAAAATCAATTATTTTTTAGATGCTCTTTAAAATGTATATTCTCATTTTGCAATTGAAATCTTCTGAAGACCACTTTACTCTTGTATTTCCTAGGGAAGATAGGAGAAGTGGTTGCCATGGTAACAAAATATAAATATTTTCCCATACTTATAAATTTTACATCTGAATTCATATGTTCCGTACTGTCGGGAACTAAATATATGTTGACACAAAAAATCTGGTGTGACAAGCACAGAACACAACTTTCGATTACCGAAGGTAAGAGAAAGTTGTGTGCTGTGCGCCAGTCACACCAGATTTTTAAATAATCCGATCTTTGTTTTAATATTCAAATAGAGAGAAGAGAGATTTAATTAATAAGAATTTTAATTTAGAATATAAAAACATACGCTAAAAGGATTTCAAGGATATAGACTATTTTTAAAAAATAAATTTCTTAATGCCTATACGTATAATGAATGAGTAGACAATAAATTTTTTCCTAGTGCGTTTCCTGGTTGCCAAGAGAAGGCGGATATATGCTTGTCGTATAAAAAGCTCCTCTAGGTTTTGAATATTTATGTTTGTGCCGATAAAAGCCCTTAAGCTTGAGCGCGATAAGCGTAAGCGTTGAAAATGAAAGTTTTTTATTTTTTTCATGAGTAAAAAGTAAATTTCTCCTTCTTTTTTTTTTATATAATATTTTCTGATAAATTTGTTACATCCTAAAAAGCTTTAAGCGTTATCCTTAATAAAATTTATATTTAAATAAGCTATATAAACATCCAAAAATAACAGAATTTTAGGTCGATTATTTAGATTACCGCCTTCTGAGGGCATTGCTTCATTGCTTCAGGCTTCGCCCCCTGGACCCCCCGCCAGCTGGCTCGGGCCGCCTATGGCGGACCCTCGCTTTTTCCCAATTATGAGATTTCAATGGCAAAATAAGAATATACATTTTAAAGAGCATCTAAAAAATAATTGATTTTTGAATTTTAATAAAAATCGTTGGAGCGAATTTTGAGAAAATCGAAAAAAACTGAAAATGCACATCAGTAAAGTACTAGTTAATTAGATCCCACCTCTATTTTTCAATTGATTGGTAGCCAATTTAATTGCTTCGAACGGGAACCTTATCCGTCCCCTCTTGCACAAGAAGCGATTACACTACTGTACTGTACTACAGTTTAGTAATTATTTTCTTTTTAAATGTTAATAAATAGAAAAATATTTATTTACACAAAACTTCAAATTTTTTCTCTTTATCTCAAAAAGTTACAAACATGCATATAAATAAATTTAAAGTAAATCACCCCCTACCAATTTAAAATAAATTAAAACTTTTCTATCAAACTCCTGTTCCATTTTCATCAGTGGCGTCATTTGGGGGGGCAGGGAGGGGGCATTTGCCCCCCCCCCCCCAAGGGCTCTGATTTTATAAAATTTTATATTATTCTAAATAAAATACTCCAAAATACATCTACGAGTATACAAACTGTACAAAATTAAACAATTAAATTAAATATGTTTTGGCCAAATTTGAGTACCCATTTGTAAGTAAATTTTAAGAAAAAAAATGTTTGCCCCCCCCCCACCCAAGAAAAAGTTGAAATGACGCCACTGATTTTCATCCGTATGCGATGATATAAATCTTCATAATAATAATAATTTTCCATGTCAAATTCAAAAGAGAGAGAAGTTTATTCAACTAATAATTTTTTCTCCTTCGATAAATTATCATTCTTCTTTAGAACTTTTTTTTTCAAAAACCCATCGTAAAAAATAATTTATAAAAATCTTATTTCCTTTTTAAGAAAAAAAAAAAAATACTTCTAAAACGATTTGAATTTCAGAAAGAATTTTTTTTTTAAGGAAATCAAATAGGGGATGGTTATTGAGGAAATGTTTTATTAAAAGATGATTCATTTACAAACTTTTCGAGGTTATTATGAAATTTGAAACCGATATATGATGAGATTAATTTACTTTGATACGAGATAAAAATAAACAGCACTTTGTAAGCGAAGTGAAGGAAAAACAGCTTAATAGCTTTTCAAGAAAAGTATTTTTACTTTTTTTTTTTCTTTTGGAAAGGAAGGAGGGAAGCGTTTCATTTAGTAAAAGGAAGATGTTTTTGTAGACATTCTTATATACCTTATAAATTTATTTTTTAATTCCTATCACATTTTTATTTTCTGTTTTTTATATCAAGTCAGTCTGTTGAATACTATTCTCATTTGTTTTTGGATTAGAGGAGCAACTTGTTAGTTGATAAAATTTATTATCTTTTCATAATTTAAGTTTTAAAATTAAAATTCAAAAAGTACGTCTACTGTACACCTTTATTATTATTATTAGAACACTCTCATCGATTATTATTCCCGGGAGTTACTTTAAGACCAACCCATTACAACATGCTACAAATTAGTTGAAATTTTATAAACTCTGAACAACTTTATCCTTAATCCTTTAAGTGAGAAACACGTCCTATATTATATGCTTAGTCATTTTGCAAATGGTAATCAGGATAATTGGAATGAAAACAAATACTGTTTGCTCAAAGTCTTCTTTTCAAAATACACTTTTTACTTTCTTTTACCTCTATTTATGTTAATATGTCGAGATTTTGATGGATATACACGTTTTGAGGCCCCCTGAATAAAAAAAGTGATTTTCGCTACATGATCTGTTTGTGTGTCTGTCTGTCTGTGAACAAAATATCTCAAGAACTAAAAGAGCTAGGAAGTTGAAATTTTATATTTAATTTAGGCACCCCCATGAGACGTCAGTTTTTTTTTTTCGATTTTTTCAAAATTCGTTCCGACGATTTTTTTTTTTTTAATTTATAAATCAACTATTTTTTAGATGCTTATTATTTATATATTCTAAAAATAAAAAAAAAAAAAACAATGGACTTCTTATTCTAATACGAAATAATGAATCTAATTTTGACATTCTGTTTGGTTTTAACTAATTAAACTCTTATAAAAAACAAAAATCAGATCAGCGAAATCATACTTCATTATTTTCTATTTATATTAATTAAGAATTGTAGAATGAATAAGCCCACGCACACTCACTAACCATTGTAAATTAAATTTAATTGTTTCCTGTTCAATTTTTTATTAAAAATATATTAATAGAAATATATTTTTATTTATAAATGAAAATATAAATGAATATTTTTTTAAATATTGATGATATTACCTCTTAAACAAATTTTGGAGAAGACCGTGTATTTTAACCCCAAGAAGATTTGGTACATCTTTTCATGTGGACGGTCACATATATGCCTACAGTAAATATTTTTCTATGTTCTCAATTCTCATTATATCTCAAGGGAGATATACTGTAGTTGCCATGGTCATAAAATTTACTAGTAAATATAGATAATATTTTTCTATGCTTATAAACATCTTGAATTCTAATATAGTACCAAAAACTAAATATATGAGGTCATAAAAAATCTGGTGTGACAAGCACAACTTCCAATTACCGAGGTTAAGAGAAAGTTGTGCTCTGTGCTTGCTGCACACCAAATTTTTTTCTGATTAAATGAAGCAAAAGGCATTTAAATATCAAAATAATACAATTCTCTAATGTTTCGTTGTAGGAACCACCTGCAACCATTTAACTATTAGTTAGAGAATTGACAAAAAAATCAAATTTCTCTCCCTTGCCCTTCATTTATTACAAAAATCTTTTCTTTTGTAACTTCTTCCCCTTTAAATTTACCTTTTCGTTAAATTAATCAAGTTAGGTTAACAAGTTTTAGATTACTAGGCCTATATAAAGACATTTAATTAATTGTATTATCCACATCTACTGGTATAGGCCAATCCCGGACGTCATTCAGGTATCATCAAGCTTTGTTCTGATTAATAAAATCCGAATGAGGGATGAGATTTAGCTTCGAAAAGTAGCCTCATAAAGTCGGACAGGAGATATACAACCCTCATCTAGAGGGAATTCAACCCCAGGCACACAAAGATAAGAAAGTCATAAATACTCGCCTGCCTTGAACCTTAAAAGGACAAGGCATCGTGTTAAATCTAATCTTTTCCTAGAGAAAGCCTTTTTTCTTTCATTTCCATAGATGTTGAATATTAAGGCATAATAATATGGCTTTTTTAAATAAATGTTCGGAAGCGATTCGTCCTGGGAGTAACTTTCTTGTATATGGTCGTTTTCTTATGTTCTTTGCATTCTTCTAGTTAGGAAGCAATTTTCTATTCTTAGGATTTTGTCTTACCTCTCTTGGAATAGAAACATATTTTCTTTCTCTTACCTATATATATATATATATATATATATATATATATGTTAATATACTGTAAATATAAAGAGAAAGTAGGCCTATAAGATTCTTGTAAAAAATTCGATGTCGAGATTCTGATGGAAATACATGTTTTGTGGTCCCCTGAGTCCAAAAAAGTGGATCCCGCAAAATGGTGTATGTCTGTCTGTCTCTGTGTGAACAAAATATATCTCAATAACAAAAGAGCTAGAAGATTGAAATTTAAATTTCAAGTTCGGTATCCCAAATGGGACATAAAACGAAGCTTTTGAACAAAATCGCCCAAAATGTACTAGTACTTTACTGATGTACTTTATCAGTTTTCGATTTTCTCGCTCTAACGGTTTTGATTAAAATTCAAAAATCAATTATTTTTAGATCTTCTTTAAAACGTGTTTTCTCATTTTGCTCTCGAAATTGTTTGAAGCGCACTTTTCTCTTGTACTTCATGTCGGCGAATGTCTGGACCCCAAATATATATAAAGGCTAGTCGCAAAGCCCGCCTTCCTCTCTAATTTCCAAGCCAACTTCCCATTTTTAAGAAATTTGTTTACTACATTACTTCCTGGTTCATGAACTATATGTGTACTTATTTCCAAATAGACTCATTGAAAATTGTGGATTTTTATAGAATATATACATATCTGTACATACATACACTATTTTCTCTTTTCATTTTTATTTATATAGAGATTATTTTAACGTTTAATTATTAAAGTGAAACTTTTCATAAACTTAAGATTTTTTGTGAATCATAACCTTTCCGGGACTCTTACAAACATACACAAAAAATTTCATCAAAATAGGTTCAGTTGTTTAAGAAGAGTTCCGTCACATACACACGTACAGAAGAATCTATATATATAAAGAAGAGAAGAAGAAGAAGATGAAGATAACGATTATCGTTTAAAGTTTTATATGGCCGAAGTTGTCGAAAAGAATGTGTATGTGTGTGTATATGGGAAAAAAGTGAGAATGTTTAAAAAAAAAAAAAAAAAATTAGATATATTATTTATTTATTTAATGCCACCGCTAAAATAGTAGATCTATATGTCGGCACAAAAAATCCAGTCACACCAGATTTTATACATAGATTATATTTTGCAATCCCTTTACCAATGCAGAGATGTTTGTTTTCATCATTAATTAGGAAAAAAGAAAGAAAAAAAAAAAATTTTTTTATCGTTTATAAATTTATAATAGATGAATTTATATATAAAAATGAATCTCAGAAGGAAAGCTATTCACTTAGTTTTCAAGATTTTCTCTTTACGCTTCAAAATATTATATTAATAAGAAACTTATTAAGTTATTATTCAATTATGTCTTTCAAAAGCTCTTCAAAAGTTTCATCTTAATCAACAAGCAAAGTGAATGCTTATTAATTATTTAATTTTCTTTTATTTGGCCTGCTACCAGTAAATATTAAAATAAATAAAATATATTAACTAAATAGAATTTTATAATTATGCAATTAAAATAATGATAGCAAGTGAACAAGTTTAGATGGTTGTTAAACAAAGCCTTACTTGAATCATTACTTAATTATTATTAGCTTAATAATAGAAGGATAAACTGCAGGGTATGGGATAGGCTTAAATTTTAACAACTTTAGAGGGTCATTCATCTTCCTTCTACTTCGCCCTCTTACTTGAAGGACTTGTAAAGATCAAGCAAGTAAAGGCCTTTATTCAAAAATTAGAGATTATATTTTAAAAATTTTAT
>JAKCPI010027616.1:0-31882 GCA_023213315.1 Euborellia annulipes
TTTGATGGATATCCACTTTCAGAGATCCCCTGAATAAAAAAAAAGTGGTTTTCGCGACATGGCCTGTCTGTGTGTCTGTTTGGGTTCAATTTAAAGCATGAAGGAATTGAGCTAGGGTTGAAATGTTATATTTAAGTTAGGCACCCCCTAGGGCGTGAAAATAAGATTTGGGAAAAATATTTTTCTTCAAGAATGAAAGTTAGAAGAAAACGAAGCCAGAATTTTTCTTTAAAAATATATTATTTTTATTCCTGATACAAATTCCACCAGCCATAAAATACCCTTATACCAGCGTTTTCCAAACTGTGAGCCGAGCCTCCCTAGGGAGGCGCGGACTAGTCTAAGGGGAGGCGCGAATATTGGCCACCAGGATCTATTTTCCAAATGATTGTTAGTTTTAATTTAAATAAGAATAAATAGAAAAAATATTTTTATATAAATATTTTGTATCATTAAAAATTTTTGTTTTTGTATTATTTTATAAAATGGGAGGGGGGGGGAGGCGTCATAAGATTAAATATTTTTTAGGGAGGCATGGTAACATAAAGTTTGGAAACCACTGCTCTAGAGTATCTTTCCATCACTAAAATGCAACCTTTTCTGAAAATATTAGCCTTCAGAAAACTCTTGCCCATTTTTGTCGCCAGCTCTTGGGCTATAAGAGATAGTAAAAATATCAAATAGGCCTACTATTAAGGTATTTTTAAAAAAAGTTGCCCTCGGGGCTTGGTGTAAAGGTTAGCGTGCTAAACTCGTATACCAAGCGTCGCGGGTTCGGACCCCAGGCAATCCGATGATTTTATTTAAGCCATTTGGATACTAAATGACTTAAATAGAAATGCCTGGACCTCCAATAGATATTTTAATTATTAACGGTTATCGTCAAAGTCTTAAATGGCCTGAGTTGCCGAAAAGACTGTGTGAATGTGTGTGTGAGTGTGAATGAGAAAAAAGTGTGAATGTTAAAAAAAAAAAAAGTTGCTTTCACTAAAGATACAGTTTTTTACTTTCTCTTACCTCTATATATATGTTAATATATAGAGAGAGAAATTATTGGATTCATGTCAAAAATTCGATGTCGCGATTTTGATGGATATACACGTTTTGAAGTCCCCTGAATAAAAAAAAGTGATTTTCATGACATGGTCTGTCTCTGTGTATGTGTATGTCAAATACGTAATTTCAATTTTTTTTTTTAATTAAGGCTATTTAAAATATCTACAACTTATAGAAGCCCTTTTTTTTGATTTTAGAAAAAATAAATTTTTTTTTAGATTAATCGCATTAAATAAAAGATATTTTTAAAAAATTTGCTCTATATCTTATAGATAATTAAATTAGTAATCATTGTGTTAAAAAATGATTAATATTCTTCTCTTAATTAATTAGCTGGAAACTAAAATGAAATGGAATAAATCCCTTGTATTCCTATGGGAAAAACTAACGCCATCTCTTGCCGCCTCGAGTAACTCGGTAGTCAATAGTGTTCTAATCGTTTTTCGAGACGCGCACCTTAATATAACGAAAATATAATCAAGTTACAAGATATTATTTATTTTTCAGGGATTAAACGTCATTCATTTACAGGATAAAGTTGTTTAAAAAAAATCTATTGCCATACCTGGAGTGTTTATTTTTTTATTTCTTTCTTATTGATTTTCAATGAAATCTCCAGACGAATTTTCGTCTTTTGTGGCTCCATTAAAAAAAAAAATTCTCTTGAACGACATAATATTTAATTAAATTTCATTTGAAACAAAAAAGACATGGGGTTTAGTTGCAATGCACAAACTGGGTTTACTAAGGAAGAGTTCCCCGGCTGGCGGGCCTTGCAGATGAGTTTATAATAAATTTAATATTGTAATTTAGTATATATTCTTTGTTTAAATATTTTTTAAAATTAAAAAAAAAAAAATCGTCATGTGCCTCAGACTGGGAGCTATCATTTTCCTTGCTATCACTGAATTAGATCAACGCCAAAGTTCAGTTAGGAGCTCACGGGCACGGGGGAGAGGCATCACTGAGCTATGGAGATTTGTATTTGAGATAAAATAATAAATAGGCTTGAGTCACATCACGGTTTAACTAAATTGTTGGAAATTTACTTTAAAGCTAACAAGATTGTTTAAAAAAAAATTTACATAAAACTTTCTGAGTTATTCTTTTTTTAGATTATAATTTATATTCTAAAATAACCTACCATCCCCTATCAGCATAACACTTTATTCCAACTACATATGTGACCGTTCATATGAAAAGATACCAAATCTTCACCGGGGTCAAAATTGAGTTTTTATGCTTTCTGTACAGAACCCATCCTGCTGAGCAAGTCGGCATTTTTAGAATTTGTTTATTATTTTTTGTTTGGAAGATATGAATTTTTAAAATTTTGGTTATGAAAAATCTAGTTTTGAGAAAAATAATTTTAAAGTCTTGGTTTTTCAAATTTTTGATATAAATTACATAGATTCTGATGAATCCAAGGGCGGATCCAGAGGTGTTTCTCGGGGGGGGGGGGTAATCTGGTGTGACTCGTCGCACAGCACATTATTTTTTCATAATTTCGGTAATTTAAAGGCACATTCTGTACTTGATTGGCAAAATAGAAATACAAATCAAATTTTTAAGTATTAATTTTTAAAATTTTACATTAAAAATAAATTTTTTTGCGAAAAAAAGGTATTTTTTTTCAAATCTCGGGGGGGGGGGGTAATTAACCCTTTACCCCCCCTTGTATCCGCCCTTGGATGAATCTAATATTTCATCATATAAGGTGAAGAACTAGAGAATCAGAATCAGTAATGAACTTTTTTTAATCGGCTCTCCTGAAAATTTAGCCCAGTGAAGATTTGAAGATTTGGTACCTTTTCATGTGGACGGTCACATATAAAGTCATAGAAGACAATCAAGTCAATAAAGACTATGTTCGGGATTACATACTTGAGAATAATATCTAAAATATCAAAATATTGCAATAAATAAAAATGAAATTATTTTAATTCGTTTTTTTTTATTTGTTTTTTAGAAATCGACTAATCGCCTTCGAGAAATGACATCCATGTAGAGCAGCTACCATTTGACAACGCCAATGATGATGACGTGAGAGCAAGTAGGAGCAACTTCAACAGAGTCATCGATGCAGTCACAACAGCTGATTCCAGAGTGTAGCAGCCAATATCAAAAGTCTGTATGAACATTTACGTGAGCGTAGAGTGAGATAGATTTAGGATTTTCAAAATTTATTTTAATTTTCTCGGCCTAAATATTTTTGGATATTTTGACATAGGTGCATGGATAGGATGTTATTAATACATGTATTTCTCCCATTTCAGAGTCCTTTATTTAGATAGTTATTAATTTCAATCTGAAATTTTCTAAAATAAAAATTAATTCTTTATCATTTTATTTGATATTTTTTAACTTTGAGATAATTTTTACTTTGAGATAATTTTTTTAATTTTAAAGACTATAAATTCATTCATTATTAAAATTCAATATTTTAATATATAACTTATTTTCAAAAATATATACGTAGATTTTTATATTTTAATACCCAAATGCAGATTTCGTGAGAATGACTGAATCTTAAGGCAAGGGATGGGTGAATCATCAATGTGCAAATGGTAAATGATAAATCGGTGGTTCATGCACACTACTCCCTGTCCCTTGTTCACCGTGGGATCATCATCATCATATGAGACAATTCAAGTGTGCATGTATTTTTATTTTAGCTATTATTATATATTAGGACTTAAGCATTTCGTGTATGGGATTACTATTAAGGGGATCTATCCCTTTATGTTGGCTAACTGAATGTTAATATTTAAGAATACACGTAATCCTTAAGCTATAGATAGGCTTTATATAGAGGGCGCTTAAAATATTAGAAAATCTCTACGCTCACGCATTGATATATTTTATATTTATGGGGGATTAGGCCTTCTGTGTCGAAGTTCTCTGACGTTCTCTTGGATTGACATCAATTGCGATTTGATTCCTCTCTACTGGCATAGGGTGTTGTTGTTCTTCTCCCCATTTAGGTTTAGGCAGGGCTCCCAGGAGAGGATTCAATTGCCTTTGACCGATTTCCAAGGGACTAGGAGAATTCCTCTCTCGTATGTTTCTCCCTTTCGCGCATTTGAGAGAAAGAGGGTTTTTCTCTTTCTCAGAGGCTCTGTCAGTCAGTGCTGAGTTCTGGGCCTTGGTTGTTTCAGGACAGAGTGAGTTAATGTTCAAGATGTTAGGAGTTCGTATAGGATGTTGTTAGCTTTTAGGGTTCTTTTTTTTCAGCATGCATCTTGAACAACGTCATTCTGTTTCTGAGATGAGCAATCAAGGGGGATCTTCAGTATTGTACTGACCTAGCTTCCATCCTAACTCGTGAATGAATGCCAGATCAATTATCTCTGCCTTTTTAGCTCGTTAGTGAAAGTTTTGTTTAGGCAGGTGGTTAGAGATTAATTGATCTATAACTTGTGTTTGAAAGAGTGTGAATTGTGTGTTTCTTTTCCTTTTATTCTTTCCTTGGGTTTGTGGGCGCGTCTTTCTCCGTTTCGTTTCCGATTTATATGAATGAAGGCTTACCTGCCTTCCGTGGAGTGTCGCGTTCGCGTTCGTCTCAAGAAAGAAGAGGAGCTCCATTTTAGAATTAGATGACCGCCCAGGTCATAGTTAGTGGGATTAGGTTAGATTTTAGGATCAAGACCTCGTTGGGCCGAAAGAAGCAGTCTACAGAGTAAGTTAAATATTTTTCAATATGTAACTAAAATCAATAATATAAACTAATTGTATATTTTTTCTTTTGTTTTAGATGGTCAGGGTGGGAGTGGGGGCTGTGATCGACGAGATTCTTCATGGCATTAACAAACTGGATAATTTCGTAAGTAATAATAAATCTAATCTTTAAAAAAAACTATCTTCTCTAATAATAAACATTTCTCATCTTTTAATAGATAACCTGGATGAAACCATTATTTATACAAACAACATAAATCCAGCGGGCCTGGCCAAAAGAAAAAACAAGTCACCAACATCATATAAATAAAATTGTAAGTCCTTAATTTTTTTTTGTTCCATTTTATTGTTGTTGCTTGTCGTGTTGAAACATTTTATTAATAAAGGATCTTTTTTTCTGACATATGTCAGGGAATTATATCAGTCAGTAGCTAAAGTTAGATTAAATTATTATTGTTGGTAAAGGGGAAATTCGATCATGCAGGGCACAGACCATTTAATCTATACGGGATTCAGGTTTTATATCTGGAAGGAGAAGTTGGGGTGCGAGAAAGTGAGAATATCTACTAAATCACTGTTATATGGGCCTAACGTCAAGTTGTTTTATTTTCATGAATATATTTATCTCAAGAGAAAAACAAATACGTATTTCAACATATGGTTTTTCAAATCGAGGCTATTTCACTCCAAATATTTCCTTAAATTCTCAGAGATACCATATTCCCTTTGGAGCATTTGGTTCTTTATCATATGAAAGAATATATTTTCTATAATAAGCATTCTTAAAACATTACTTTCTTCCTTCTTATATTTCAATTCTTTTAAAATGATAATATATATTTTATCGAATTTAACCCTCGTAATCAAATTAATTTAATTATGGATTTCGATGTATTCAAATTTGGGTTGGGATCGATTTGTGCGTTTTTGGCTTTATGACCACAAATTAAATTGATTAATCATTTTTAGGAGAGAATAAAAGTTTTTTCTGAAATTTTTTATTAATCTTCTGTCAACAGAAGTTTCAGGGACTATTGTGAACTTAAATAATTTGAAACAGGATTTTTTTTTAGGTAGTAACAAAACAGAAAAACAAAGAAATAGAAAAAATCCGAACCTACACCTCTTGACTTTAATAGTTATCAATATTAGCATTAGTCACTATCTACCATGGAGGGTAGAGGTTATAGTTTGTCAACAATATATATTGATATATTATATTGTTGAACATAAATGAACACTAGTGGCTTTATATTTATAACATCTGAATTTTCTTCTTTTTCTTCGTTTTCTCTTTTGTTACTGAACGAAGTTCGGTTTCTAATTATAATAAATATAGGAGGAAATTCGTTTTCTCTTGAAGTTGGTTAAATGTTTGTTAGATTTTAACAATAACTTAATTGAAAAAGCTATTCTAAAATTATACAATAAATTGGTTATTTTTTGCTCAGGAATTGATAAAATTTTACTATGTGGTGTAATTTCTTTTGGATAACGATCATTGGAGAAAGATAGAGATTTTTAAAGAGTGCCAGACAACTATATTTCTTTTTTAATGATTCAAGCCAGGGCAGACCTTTCGATCATATTTGGGACCAAGCCATTGTTTAATGAAAGATATTTGGGTTATTTGGACATTTTACAAAAAGTACTCACAGTAGGTTCAATAATTAAGTTTTAGTCATGAGAGAATTAATTCTCTGTCCACGTATGTACAACTTAATTTGAACTAATTCATTTTTATTTGCTATAACAGTAAGCTTCTAAAATACCTAAAGATATTGGGACGATAAGGAAAAAAAACCAACTTTCTTTTTCTTTCTCACCAATTCAATTTATTTTCAAATATTTTGGCTCTTATACAGAGGCCATCTTCAGTGCATAAATTAATTTTTTCAGAGAGATTGTCAAAATTATAAAATAATTGAGAAAAATTGAGCACATGGGCTCCGTGTCTGGATGTTCTACGCCAGGATATAGAACGTGGGCTTCGTGTCTGGACGCTCGATATACTGCGCTCAATTTTTCTCAATTATTTTATAATTTGAGCTCCTGTGTAGGAGCCGAAATATTTGCAAATAAATTGAAGTGGTGAGAGAGAAAAAGGAAGCTGGTTTTTTTCTCCTTATCGTCCTAATCTACGATTCCCAGCCTTAACACATCTACTGTGCTATACTACTGCTGTACTGTACTGTAAAGATATTTATATTAACAATAGCTTGGTTCTAAAATGTGACCGAAACGTCAGCCCTGACTTGGATTATCAATAAACAAACAATACTGAAGTTGCCTGACCCTTCTTCCCGTGAGTGTCCTATTATCAGCTACCACTTTCAAATAGATAGTGAAATATCATTAGGTAGTTTTTTTCGTCTGATGGCCTGGAATTAGCTCTGAAGATAAATGGTTTCTTGTGAACTTCGTTGAAGGATTGCTGTTTATTTCGGGATATAATTGATTTGAATAAGAATTGTTTGGTTCCGATGGAAGATAGAAAGATAGCAAATTCCGGACGTGATAAATAAAGATTTAAACCCTTCGAAATTCATAACTCAATATTATAGAGACATATGGGTGCCGTGTAAGCGACGATTTAGGGCTTAATTCTTTCCTTCTATTCATCAATGTCGAAAATAGATCTCTCTCTCTCTCTCTAGATGTTCCTTTCATGATGTAAGTAAAAAATAAAAAGTTGTTTTGAAAGATTTTTTTCAAGAATTCGTCTTGATAAATTATTGACTTGGTTTTTGCTTAGGGAGCTGGATAAAAACATTAAGTTGAAAAATCTGGTGTGATTGATCGCACAGCACATAACTTACCTTCGGTAATCGAAAGTTGTGTTCTGTACTTGTCACACCAGATTTTTTGTGTCGACATATATTTAGTTTCCGCCGATATATTAGAATTCAAGATGGGAAATTTATAAAAATGGGAAAATATTTATATTATGTTACCATTTCTCCTAATTTTCATATGAAGTACATGTAAAGTAGTCTTCAAAGGGCAAAATGAGAATATACATTTTAAAGAGCATCTAACAAATAATTGATTTTTGAATTTTAATCAAAATCGTTGGAGCAAATTTTGAGAAAATCGTAAAGTACTAGTATTTTTTGGCCGATTTTGTTCAAAAGCTTTGTGTCACGTGCCAGGGGGTACCTAACTTCATTAAAATTGATTAATATAAAAAAAAAAAAAATATCTCAAAACCACTAAAAAAAAAAAAAAAAAAAAAAAAAAAAAAAATATAAAATTTCAACCTCATAGCTCTTTTGGTTCTTGAAATATTTTGTTCACAGCACACACAAACAGACAGACCATGTTGTGAAAACCACTTTTTCGGACTCAGGGGACCTCAAAGGTGTTTTCATCGACATCGAATTTTTGACATGAATCCAATACTTTCTCTATATATTAACATATATATAGAGGTAAGAGACATTAAAAAACAAAAGGATTTTTTCTGACTCTTTAGTTAATACCCCTCCACGCTCGGTTAGGCTGTGTTTTTCTATTGATTTCTTTCTCTTTTTAAAACAAAGTTAGTTATACTGATAAACTATTAATTTTTGACACGGCTACATAAACTTTATCTAATTTTCGAAACAAAAGCCAGGAAACAATATCGACTTTAATAATAATATCAAGATTCAAGTAAACAAATTATCATTTAGATAAATACCTCGGTAATTGGCCATGACTTTATATTTCCGGAGTATTAAAATTGACAAAAGCTTTTGACGATCGAGTGTGAGAGATGATTAAATACTTTAAAAAAGAATACAAATCAAACAAAATAAACTGAAAAGAATAATGAAATAAAGTAGAAATGGAGAAAAAATAAAAAGTAAATCGATAAAAATATATATATGTAGAACGTTAATAAATATTGACTTTTGAGACTTATTTAAGACTTTGCATAAGTAATTAAAGAAGGGAAGCATTTTATGATGGAACTTAAGAATTAAAAAAAAAAGGGTTTATCTTAAAGATTCATTACATACTATTTCGTTAATAGACTTCTTTTTTTTTATATCATTTTAAAAAATAAAAAAAAATCGAAATTCAACTTGTGTTTTAAGGACAATATTATTATATCATTCGAAACAAAAAAATAAACTAAGAGAATAATTTTTTTGGGATTGACAATTTAAAATAATTATTTTTCAACTTCTCTATTTGATGTTTAATTGATATATATTTCTTTAGAAAAAATAAGACTCTCTTATTAAACAGATCGAACGAAATTTATTTATTTTATGATTCTTTAAAATAACCCTTTTTCTTATTTTTTAAGTAAAAAAATAAATTTTTATTCGCTCACCGTTTTTGGTGAGCCCTCGCCACTTTCATGACAATTAAACAAAAAATATCGAAATCACATGAATTATTTGTAAATTTTTTGGTTGACACTTCGCAGGCAAAACTCAGAGGGTTGAAACGTAGGTAGATTGAATTGCGGGTTGTGCGTGTGTGTGTGTAGAGTTGACTGTTGGATTACTGACTGCTGTAGAAATAATCGGCGCCCCGGCGCCCCAGTGGCCGACCGTCGCCGGCGACGGTGGCGGCGGCGCCACTATCGCCCCCTGGGCGACTGCAGCGCCGCTGTCGATCGATTCCTTCATCTCCGCCCCCTTGGAGCCCCGGCCGACAACCACCTTATAGGACGACGACGACAACGTTGAATAAAATTGTGACTGACACATAGGCCACCCTCCTTTCTACTGCCTATCAAACTGCTATTCTAACTTGACATAATGTCGGAATTAAACTAACGGATGTTGATAAATAGGATCAAGTCGTTTTGTTGATTTGTTTGTATCACTCATAAAGCGTTTGTCAATTTTTTTTTTTAGATGTTGACTTTTGAAATTACATTAAATTGAAATTCTTTTTTTTTTATTTGCTCTTGAATCAGCGGCGTAACTAGCCTTTGAGGGAGGAGTAACTGGGGCGCCGTTTTTCGTTCGACCTTTTTTTTTTTTTTTTATTTAGTATTCGAATCTCGTTCGAGCTTTTTTTTGTAATTTTTCTCCGGATTTGTGATATAAAATGAATTTATTATGAAATTTCAAAAAAAAAGCCGGAGATTTTGGGAATAAGCGGATCCGCGAGGGGCGCCAAAAGCTTGATGACTCTAGGGCGGGGGAAGGGGGCGAGCGCACCCCCCCCCACCTGGATACGCTACTGTCTTGAATTTGTTTTAAAGTCTTTTCGGCATCTTAGGTCATATAGACCAGGGGTGTCAACCTCGGAGCCCTAGATAAACATTTTGCGGCCCAGTAAATATATTTGAGAATACTCGAAAATCCGGGCGGCAAAAAAAATTGTTTCCCAAAAAAAAAAAAGTAAAAGATTGTCAGGAAGGGGTAAAAATTTCGTTTCCCAAAAAAAAAGGCAAAATGATTTTCAGGGGCGAAGAAAAAATTTCCCAGAAGGCGGCAAAAATTTCGTTGACAAGCCCCCGAGATTTCGACTGCCTAAGGGCCTCCATCTTGCTTAATCCGGCACTGCATGTTTATAAGTACTTATCAGTGCGAGCAATTATTATTTTATTATTTTTGCGGCCCACCTAAAGTTAAGCATTGTTTATTTGGCCCAAGTCAGCTTTTGAGTTTGACACCCCTGATATAGACGATACTTTTTGTCATTGCTATATATAGTCCGGGCACATTTATTTATACCATTTGTTATCCAAACCTTTGAATATATGAATATTTTTGTTTTCACTCTATTCTATTTGAATTTTGATTTGTTTTATTACATCTAGCTTGATTTCTAATCCTTATAGAGTCGATGACCACTTATTATAGGTCATTCCACTACCTGAAATTTTAGGTCAAATTTTATACTTTCATAGAGAATCAAAAGATTTTACGAAAATAATTTTCGTTGCGAAATTCCTTTATTTTTTGAGTTATTGTATTTATCTCCACAAGAAACGTATGTGGAGGTTATTTCTCGATTATTGTTATTAGAATTAAGACATTTTTTGACATAAATCGTTATTTAGCAAATAATAATAAAATAATTACAATAAATTATAAAGTTTCGGCTGCTGGTTCTGCAACCGTCATCAGAGAAATGCATTCACTTTGAACAATCAACACTAAATAACTTAATAATAAGTTTTCTATTATTATTTCCTAAATAAACCACGATTTATGCCAAAAAAATGTTTTTTATTTCTAGTATGTGGAGGAAATCTAAGTCTCTGATTAAGTCCCTTCTGCTTGGAATATTTAAGGGGGGAGTGTCCAATGAGTCGTTTTGAAAGGACGATTATTTGTCTAAGAGATGGCGACACCGTCGCTCCATTCGTAGCCCCTGCCGGCCCTTAACCAGCACAAATACAAAGACGGCAGGAATTGCGCCGCAGTTGACATCTTTAAATAAACGAAAGTCGGGCTACGCGGCTAGGTTAATTTAATTTTATTTACGATTACATTATTATCTGTTAGGTTGAGTAGAATTTGGATTTTTTTTTAATATTTTGTTTTGCTATAGGCCTACGTAATATTTTTTTGGATCTTTTGGTTTTTTGATACCTATATTTTCATCTTTTATTCAATGACGTATTTCCTGGGTAAAGAGTATGTTTTTTATCTAATTCTAAAAATATAATTGCTGGCGTCTTATATCAACGTAATACGGTAGCCTAATTAAAAAAAAAAACCGAATGTTTAGTTAATTTTTTAAAATCTTCCCATAAATATTAAATATGCATACATAGATCCATCCATATACATGCCTGAAATTAAATTACTCATTCATGCATGTATTTTGATAATACATATTTTTAAACGCCAAGCTAATTTTACTAATGAATGCATCTCATTTTAATTCTATCAAATTTTAATCTATGAATACTCTGATTATAAATAATAAAATTTATTAAAATACACAAATTAATTAAATTAAATTTTATTCTAGAAAGCAATTGCAGGTTTACTTTCTCCAATAAACCTTTATGAAAAATTTTATATACCTTTTAATCTCAGAAAAAAAATATTTATTCAAAAAGTGGAAAAAAAAGCAAATTTTTTAATTAATAAATTCACACTCACATCACACCTCGTCTGACACTTGTAGATTTGCCACGCCTAGTGACCTTGAATTGAGAAATATTCAAAACCAACCATTAAAAATTAATTAATTATTTTCTAAAAAGAAGAAAGTTGAAACTTCTCTCTTACAACCTTTTAAAATAACATTTTTCATATGGTGTGACATGAACTGGGAATAAAAAAAAAAAATGTATTATAATAGGCTACTTAAATCTGTAATTTAAGATATAAATATTTTGCAAGTTTAGTTTTTAATTTTGTTCAAAAATTTAATTATTGATGTAGTGCTATTTATAAAACTTCTTTTTAATCCACGAATAGCTGTGAAATTAAAAATTAAACAGACTTTCTTTCGCTCTTCAAGTTTGGCTTTAGTGAAGGGAAGAATGCCATAAATTAATTAAAAACTTAGCTCCAAAGGGAATTTGAACAGTTAAAAAAATTTTTTTAATTAAACTTTTGTCTTTTTTTCCCTCTTTTATTTTTATTCACCTTACTTTTACTGACAAGAAGGCCAGAAAAGGGATGCGAGCAGTGATAAATAAATATTTGAAGTAACACTATCGCGCTAAAATGAAAAATTTAATTTTTTTTATAAATTGAAATAAACTTATACTCCCACATAAAGTAGAAATAGTGATGTTTTAATTCAGTGCTTCCCAAACGCGACTCTGCGAAATGTCTTGAAAATGTTCCAATATTACACTGATAGACCAATATTTTAGCATAAGGAGCCGCGGAAAAATTCTAATAGAGATCGAAATTAAGGGAGTTGCGAACCAAAAAGTTTAGGAATCTCTGTCTTAACTAAACATCTAAGACTTCTTGTTTTTCAATCAAACTTAAAAATTCAAAATAAAAAATCTGGTGTGACTGGGCACAGCACACAACTTTCTCTTACCTTCGGTAATCGAAAGTTGTGTTCTGTGCTTGTCACACCAGATTTTTGTGTCGACATATATTTAGTTCCCGACAGTACGGAACATTTGAATTCAGATGTAAAATTTATAAGTGTGGGAAAATATTTATATTTTGTTACCATGGCAACCATTTTTCCTATCTTCCCTATGAAGTACAAGAGTAAAGTGGCTTCAGAAGATTTCAATGGCAAAATGAGAATATACATTTTAAAGAGCATCTAAAAAATAATTGATTTTTGAATTTTAAAAAAAATCGTTGGAGCAAATTTTGAGAAAATCGAAAAAAACTGAAAAAGTACATCAGTAAAGTACTAGTACTCTTTGGCCGATTTTGATTAAAAGCTTATTTTTCCGGTCCCGGGGGGTGTTTAACTTAAATATAAAATTTCAACCTCGTAGCTCAATTCCTTCATGCTTAAAATTGAACACACACACACACACACCCACCCACCCACCCACCCAAGACAGACCATGTCGCGAAAACCACTTTTTTGGATTCAGGGGACCTCAAAACGTGAAGATCCATCAAAATCTCGACATCGAATTTTTGACATGAATCCAATACTTTCTCTCTATATATATATTACATATATACATAGGTAAGAGAAAGTAAATGTATATATGCATATTAGGGTGGCCCTTATTTTGGACTTTTTCGATTTTTTACCGTCCCACTCCCTAAAAATATGCGATTGGTTGAAAAACATAGAAATATAAAATTTCAGCCCATTTGGAGGTGATTTAGGTGGCCCTCAAAAGACCTAAATTTGGATACCAAATGACTTAAATAAAAATGCCTGGACCCCCCAATTGATATATTAAACATACTGTTTATCGTAAAAAGTCTTAAATGGCCTCAGTTGCTGAAAAGACTGTGTGAATGTGAGTGTGAATGAGAAAAAGTGTGAATGTTTAAAAAAAAAAAAAAAAAAAAACCTAAAGTTCAAAAAATTCAATTTTTTTTTATATTTCTTTTCTTTGGACACCCCTATTGCCATTTTTACTAACCCTGATTACAATAAATAAATTTTTATAATATTCTATATCTCTTTATCTTTCCAAAAAGCATTCATGTGTGAAAATCAATTAAATATTAACGAAATTATTGTCAAAAAAGTTAGCAAAGTCACGTTTCAACTAACAATTGTAAATATTGTATAAAAATATTTTGAAGTGTTTTTTACATATCTACTTTTTAGTCCAATGGATAAAACATGTTGACTGGGGATGTCTATCTAAGTTTTCTACCTGGGCTAACTTGGAGGGAGGAGGGGAGGGGGGCAAAAACCTTAAATTTTTTTTTCAGTTTTTCGCTTATATTTGCCTATATTTTGTCCACCATAGCTCAAGAAGAAATTCTTGAGCATTAAATATGCTAAAATTCGATACATAAAACGAAGGTGTAGACCCAATATTAACCAAGATACGGCCAGTCAAAGTTAGACAAAATTTTACATTTCACGAAAATTTGTCCAACTTTGACCGGCCGTATATCAAAAAAAGCAAATATTAACCGAGATAAGGTCGGTCAAAATTAGACCTCAAAAATCTTGGACTTTTTTCCGTTTTTCCCTTATGTCTCGTAAACTAAGCATCTTCTGTGTACCAAAGCACCATACAAAGTTCTAGAGCATTAAATTTACTAAAATTTGGTTCATAAAACCAATTTGAAGATCAAATATTAACCGATATACAGCCGGTCAAAGTTAGACAAATTTTCGCGAAATGTAAAATTTTGTCTAACTTTGACTGGCCGTATCTTGGTTAATATTGGGTCTACACATTCGTTTTATGTATCGAATTTTAGCATATTTAATGCTCAAGAATTTCTTCTTGAGCTATGGTGGACAAAATATAGGCAAATATAAGCGAAAAACTGAAAAAAAAATTTAAGGTTTTTGCCCCCCCCCCTCCCTTCCCTCCAAGGTAGCCTCAGGTAGAAAACTTAGATAGACATCCCCAGTCAACATGTTTTATCCATTGGACTAAAAAGTAGATATGTAAAAAACACTTCAAAATATTTTTATACAATATTTGGTTGAAACGTGACTTTGCTAACTTTTTTGATAATAATTTCGTTAATATTTAATTGATTTTCACACATGAATGCTTTTTGGAAAGGTAAAGAGATATAGAATATTATAAAAATTCGTTTATTGTAAACAGGGTTAGTAAAAATGGCATTAGGGGTGTCCAAAGAGAAAAAAAATATGAAAAAATTGAATTTTTTGAACTTTAGGCCTTTTGAGGGTCACCTAAATCACCTCCAAATGGGCTAAAATTTTATATTTTATGTTTTTCAACCAGTCGCATATTTTTAGGGAGTGGGACGGTAAAAATTCGAAAAAGTCCAAAATAAGGGCCACCCTAATGTAATATCCTAGCCTCTAGCTTAGAGGTATAGATGGGGGGCTAAAGGCCAGCCCACTTTGAGAATGATTAAAATGACTATAGCCCGATTGTTCTCATAATGCCAAAAGATATACCTTTCTCTGTAAAAATACTTTTGGCCTTTCTAGTATTTGAGTAGGTATACATTTTGGGTATGGCACGACTATAAAAGCATTTTCTTTTTGTTTTTTTAGATGATAAACGGCCTTCACCACACCGAATTGGATTTTTCGAAAACGCCACCAGTATCGATCAACATAGACCTTCGCCTGTGAGATTAAAGCATCCACCGACAGGTGGCAGCGTGCACGCTGCGGGGGCGGCAAAGGCGCCTAGGGGCGAGTCTAGGCTAGCACACACGGATGGCAGACCTTCATGCAGGCCAAACGACTCGACCATCCCGAATCCCGATTATCGAATACACATCCGGCTATCCCGGGGGATGCTCCTCAGCCAAGTCTTGCGACAGGTGAGTGTCTTCGTTTTCCTAAAGTGCACGGTCACACGCAATGCACCAATCCAAGTGTTAAAGCTACCCCCCATGGAGTTTGACATCCATCCCCCCACACCCACTTCTGGCACGTGGTTATATGCTCAAGCCAAAACGTATTAAAACCAATTGCCATTTGGCAAACGAAACACTCATATTTAATTAAAACAAACATAAAATCACAATCATATTCATAATCTAGAATATTTAATTTCATTTTCAAGAGAATAATTAAATATTCCAGATAAAACATTCCACTAGTTTCAAGGACATAGACTAATGTCATTCGATTGATTTGCCGACCGCCCTTGTTCTTTTAAATAAACATATCGAACGTTTAAGTCAAATACTACACTATCAATACGTCTTCAAACTGCTTACGACATTCATTGTACTTTTTTTTATATTATAATAAAAATGACATTCGTGACAATTATCATAACTACATCATGTGACGAACGAATTTAATTATAATCACACCCATCCATGTGAATTAATAATTTTTATTTATATACATATATCTACATATTTATTGATTCATCTACATTTATAAATAGCGGTTTTGATTGCTTTTTTTATTTTTAACATTTTTACTAGTTGTTTAAAAATAGTTGTTGTTTTTTTCGTTTCGATGATGATAAGAGCATGACAGTCAAGGGGTTGGGAGGTTATGGTGGACAGCTTTGAAAGGAGGCCAACTTGCAAAGTTAGACAACATGACGTCACTGGATTGCGGATGTATCGATCCTCCAGGTCCTGACGTCACAATCGTGAGGGCTGATTATAAAATTGTTGTTATTCTACACACGAACTCATCATCGATCTCTAATTTATATATGATGCTTTTGCACTTAATTTAAATTCTCATTGTTTTGTTGTTCGTTTTGCTTCTTTGAAAATGGCTTTGACAACATACTTGCATGCCCTTGCTTCATTAGGGAATTTTAAATTTCCTTCTTATATACTAATAGTTGAATTTTGGTGTTATTTATAGCAAAACAACAGAACTTTACGTTATTACACCAGAGAGTGAGACTATAGAACTCTCAGTCTAATAATTATCCGCTCCAAAAACCTATTTTTAGTATTTTAGGCGATATACACTTTAGACGATATTTTTTATGCTAATACAGTATATATTAGTTCAAGCATAATTATAATATTTCTTAGAGTTAACATGAATTAACAAGTTTATTTCTACCATTTGATAATATCTGTTCCAAAATTGTTTGGGGTCCACTTGTGTAAATTTTTAAAAATTCATGTAGAAAACAGGAAAATTGTCAGATGAATATTTTGATGAAATTTGGTGTATTTTTCTGGTGTTAGAAATCCTTTGCGCTCGTTCTCATTGCCGAGGAGAGAGGATGCAACGTTTCGTAACGCTTTGAGAGAGATGTATAGAACTTGTTCTACCTTACATAACCAAGTTTCACTTCCCTCTGGCTCTTGTTTTATCACTGAATGTTTTTATTACTTTTTAACAATTTTACTATTAATTAAAATGCATTATTCCTTCATTCAATAATATCCATAATAATATTCATATCATTTATATACCAGTTTATAGCCAGTACTGTTAGACCAGTATCAGTACCAAGATAGTTTACCTATAGGAAACACTTCTGGCTCCGTCTCGCCTAAGGCGGTCCTTTGCATTTTCTTAACCATTGCCTCCAGTGGTGAGCTATAAAAATTTTAACGAAGGACTCTCTCCTAGTTTGATAAAAAAAATACAATTCAAGCGCAACGAAAGAGTGAGTTCTGGTTGAAATTTCACATATCAACATTTTTAACATCTTCAATGGAATAGTTTACAAAAATACAAAATAGAATTAAATTAACTAAAAATTATAGTAGTTTTCTTCTTGGTCAATTCTCACTGATGGTAATTGAGGAAGTGAATAAAACGAATTTATTAAAAATTAGTCTTATATATCAGAGCATCGTTGGACATCTGGCTGACAAGTGCCGAAACAAGTGGAAACTTGCGCAAACTTGTCAGCCAGATGTCCAACGATGCTTTGAAATATAAGACTAATTTTTAATAAATTCGTTTTATTCACTTCCTCAATTACCATCAGTGAGAATTGACCAAGAAGAAAACTACTATAATTTTTAGTTAATTTAATTATAAACTGGTCTACACTAAAAACTTTCAATACAAAATAGAATTTGCGGATTGATGTGTCGGACTAATCATCTTCAGAAAAATTCTGTACGTGCATCATGTAGAAGTGTAGAACGTAACTAAATAAAATATTCCAACATATTTTTATTAGTTGTTTTTTTCGGTATCTGAGGATATTTAAGAATCCGTCTCCATATTTCTAAATTAGTTGATGGCCAATATTGTTACACAATTTTTTTTATTGACTTTTTTAAAAAAAAGTAAAACTTAAGTTCATCAGAGAAAGGAATTATTGCCAACTTGTTCATAGTCTTTGTTTAACTGTTTGTTTGAAATTTATTTAACCGCTCCTCACGTTTATGAGTTCTTTGAAGCTCCATTTCGTTAAAGCTGATTCGGGTTAAGAATCAAGATTGATTTTGTTATCCCAGTCTTTTACGATTTCGCATTTATTGACTTTATCTTATTATCATCTTATTTTTAAATCTTTTATATTTAAATTGTATATTACCTCTACATAAAAGGCTATATTTAAATTATTTATTATTAAATAGTGCAAAAAAAGTTGCCTATTTTGTAAAAAAGCCGCAAAATTCAAAATTTCAAAATACACTTAATTTTATGAGATTTTTTTTTGCGCTCTCAAATTATTACTTTACGAATATATAGGCCTGATTAATCCTTTTTGTTTGTTTACGACGATCCTGGTGTTTTTTTTTATTTTCTCTTACATATATATGCGATATATAATAGGCCTATATAACATGTTATATAAATTATCGCAATCGTTTCAAAAATTTTATTTCCTGATGACAGATTATTTTTAACTGTTTGATTTTAAAAATTGAGGGGTTTGGAATGCAAGCAGCCACGAATGAAATAAAAGCCCGTTTTATTTCGTTTTATATTCGTCGACGGTTTCGGTCGCTTCCTCAGGACGAAAAAAGTGTCACAAAATATACATTGATAGCATGTACCTGTACCATATAAAACCTTTTTAATAGATAAATTTGTATGCTACCTATACATTTGTGTCTTTTTCAGTATGTAACTTCTGCCTTTTAATACCTTGATTCGAAATGTTTCAAACATTTGTTATTTTTAATAAGAAGCTTTTATACACTCTATCAGCATATATTTTGTGACATTTATTTCGTCTTGAGGCAGTGGCGGATCCAGAGGAGTTTCTCGGAGGAGTAATCTGGTATGACTGGTCGCACAGCACACAATTTTTTTCTTATTATCGGTAATTTCAAGGTGCATTCTGTAGTTATTTACCAGAATTTATATACAAATCAAATTTTTGAGTATTAATTTTTAAAATTTTATATTAAAAACACAATTTTTTTCCCAAAAAAAATATTTTTCTCAAATCTCAGGGGGGTAATTACCCCCTTTACCCCCCCCCCCTTGTATCCGCCCTTGTCTTGAGAAAGCAAAACGTCGTCGAATCAAAACGAAACAAAACAGATTTGCATTTCATTTATGGCTGCTTGCATTCCAGACACGTAAATTTTTATTTCGAGATTTTGATAGAAAACACGTTTTGAGGATCTCAGGGTCTCGCAAAATGGTATTTCTGTGGGTGAATGATATATAAGTTAGATCCCCAAAGTTGTTCCACTTCCTACTACTGTATATTTTAAATTTAGATTTTTAATAAGATGAAACTATCAGTAATTTTTATGAATCTTTAAAGACTCGCTGGCCTATTTTGTTCCACATAATTATACCCTCAGTAACTCAATAATAAAACGTTCATGACGCGTTGGTCATTATTCATATGAATGGCACGAGAAAAAATATAAAACAGAATTTTTGTGTTACTCGAAATTACTTATTAGGGTGAACTCGCAGGTTTATTCGAGGCGCCTAGAGTATTGCACCCCCCTCCTCTCTAAAATGAAAATTTAAATTTTAAATTCGAATATATTTAACATAGGCCTCAGGGTAGGTTTAATTTCCATATTTTAGTTTAATTATTTGAAAAAGAGATAATAAATAATTTTTCATATCTTATTATAATATTCATTTTAGCATGCCAAATGCAAGTTATTTTAATTTTATTAAAATTAATTAAACATTTGCTTTTTATGAAATTATTTTCCACTAGAAGTCTCAGGGGGAGCCAAGTGAGGGCATAAAGGGCTGCATTAATATTAAAATTTTTATGATTAATATTTTTAACCAGGAAATGAATTAAATTTTGTATTATTATTATATTATTTTAATCAATGATTTTGATCCATACAAATATTATACGTATAATATTAAATAAATTTTCTGCCATCATATGAGTTGAAAAAATAACCACATTTATTAAATATAAAATTTCAACTTGGTAGCTGTTTTTATTTTATGTAAATATTTGTCAACACTGATATTTTGCGAGATTCACTTTTTTGGAATCCGGGATTCAAAATGTGTTTTTTCTTAAAAATCTCTACATCGAATTTTTAATTCGATTGCAATGCTTTTTGTGTTTGTAAATATATCTCTATTTATATTGACCTGTATATAGATAAGAGAAAGTAAAATCAATTGAATTGGATACTCAACATTTAAAGAAAAAGGGATGGAGACTAAATAACCACCGATACCGTATATAAAAAAATAAAATAGATCTACTTTCACAAAGCTCTAATTATACGATATGTGAATGAAATTTTCCAAATTTTGATTAAAAATCCTCCGGCCATTTAACTTCGAAAGATCTTCATCCTACATTCATTTTTTTCTTCAAAAAATCTTTTATAAAGATAATTAATCTTTAAATTGAGATTCAAAACAAAAAAAAAAAAAAAATCGGGATTAAAGCTTCTGCGCCAGAAGATGCACCATGCGTGGGCGGGCTGTCTTGAATGGCGCCTACCAGGCCCCCTTGAAAGGTACAGTACAAACTTGCTCGGCCTCTGGCAGTGAGCAGCACCAGCCAAGAGGGTTGCTCCATCGATCGGTGGCGCCGCTCTGTCTGCCCTCTAGCAGCTGCAACGACCAACTCGGGTCAGGATCAATCGGTTTCGGCTCCGCCTCGAGTTCAGTGCGCATCGAACAGGCCGCGTTTCCAACATGCCGAAACCGGTTCCAGTGGAGGACCTAATCATCCCGCCACAGGACCAGCGCATCTGTGGGACGATATGTATGTGTCAAATGACAGCCGTTTTGTCCAGTGTGGCACTTGTCTATTTAACTGTAGCTGTGTATATGCCCACCCTAAAGGCGTTCAAATCGGGCATTAGTGAAACGCCGGTGATGTGTACTACCACACGCGCCTGGCATCGGGACAGTTGTGATTGGGGCACATGTGGGGAATGGTGTCTTAGTAAATCTTCGGGTGCTTGCATTCAAATTTACGTCAATCTTCGAAAAAATGGTAGCAGCCTGTTATTCGCTAATTGTACAAACACAATGAATAAGACTTGTTATGGGTTAGATCATGAAACGGTGAAACAATGGCGTTGCATTGCGGATGAGTGCAAGAACCTTACAGGAACGTTCAATTGTACCAAAGGGATTTGTATTAACATAACAGATGCTTTTGAGTGTATCTATAAAGAGACAGAAACCCCTTTGAAGTGTTCGGGTCGCAGAGGGAAAATAAACTGCATAGAAATAGATGGGTTACACAATTGTTACAAAGGGACGTGTGAAAAAATAAAAAGCCCCTATAATTGCGATCGACGTTGTACAGGAATCCCCACCTTCAATAAAAATATGGTGTTACTATCTGGTGATAAAGTGTATTTAAGTTACTGTCAAAGGGTATTCGTGATAGGGGACAATGTTCCAGAAGAATTTCAGAACGCCCCCTTATGGGAGGAAGAAGATGAAAAAATTGCAATGGCGAGTTGTTTTACAATTTCCAACCACAGTCATGGAATGATGGCGGATGATTGCATTAATGGGACCGTATTTGACAAGTCTCTGCTCACCGATTTCACCAATTTCACCTACCTAAATTATTTGAGCGTTACGAATACTGATTTACTTGATCCAAAAGGAATAATCGCGCCTCCAGAGCTTGACCTTCTTATTGCCAATGAAAGTCATTTGTTTATCAACATGGAGGGCTGTGTAAACACACTCCGAGACGAATGTCGTGATTTTTTACGTGATTATGGTAAAGATGGAACCGATCATAATGCCAGAGCCCGGTTTCCATGTTTTTACGCTGAACATGATACTGGTAAAGTGGTTGCCCGATTCGATCTCGAAACTACATATAAACATTTTCTGGTGGCATCCATATTACCATCGGTGTTATTTGTTATATCTTGTTTTATGCTTATCTTTTGTCAACGTACTGTGGAGGTGGGAGATGATGCCAAAATGCGTTTCAAAGGATGTTCAGGAAAGGTCGTCTCTTCTGATAAGAATGGATCTGCGAACAACCTCGGCGACGGGGGAGGGGGTGATTCTGTCATGGCACTCTGAGATCCGTCACGTAAGAACTGAATTTCCTTTTCAGTTCTAGAAAAAACTTCTTTTTTTTTTGAGTTTTACAGGTAGAAGCTGGATTATATAGAATTAGAAATAATAGAGAAAGAAAACCAGCAATAAATCAGACCACTTCATAACTTTTATTGACCAAATATTCCTATCCTGCACTGGTGATGATGTATTGATACATCATGAGCGTAGAAATATTTACATATTAAAGGATATAAGGTGAACTAAGAAACTGCTGGTTTTATTTTTTCTCTATTATTTATAAAACTTTTTTACTTTATTTTTTATTTATCGAGTTATCTTTTTTGATGTTATTCTTTATAGATATTCTAATCCATATTAGGTATTTTTAGAGATAGATACAATAAAGAATATTAATTATAAATATTTTTTTGATTAAAGTCATACCATATAAGTAATCTTCTGGAGGGGTGGGGCCATTGGACTGGCATAAATATCAGACAGTGAGTTTTCAAAAAAAAAAAGAAAAAGATCCTTCATAAATTAGTATCTGATACTAAAATTTAAAAAGTATCAAGATAAACATCGCCAGGAAGGAAAAGGTGTAAAATTTAACTGCTCATTTAATAGTGACTGGCCATTGGTCATCATAAGTATTGAGAAGAGTATCAATAAAGAAAATCATCCATATTCTAAGCTTTTTTTTGTTTTATTTCTATTTTGAATAGCTATTAAAGGAATTTATAATTTAAATAACTCAACAGAAAAAAATTGGCACAGCCTGAAATTGAACCACTGATTTCTCGATTTGTACTCAACATGCTCTATCTCTAGATTCTCATTTGATTATACCTCGACTACGAAGAAATTGGCTTGCTTGCCTTCGGCTCAGAGATGACGAAAATTTAGCAATCCATTAAACTCAAATAACACTAGTCGACAAGGTTTTCTTCACAAGAAATCTGATTAGTGAACCTAGTGCATTTTTTCATTCTGAATTCAGATATGTAGTTAGAATTTTTCCATCAGGCACAGTTTTAGAGATATAGAGCAAAATAGATTTTAATAGAAAAAGTGCTCTAAAACGGCTTTTATTTAGAATGTTCAAATTATTTTTAAAACTGTGCCTGATGGGGAAAAACTGAATTGATATTTGAATTCAGCATGAAAAATACTTCTAGAATTTCATATCTTCATTCTTGTGAAAGAAAAAAGTTCATTTTTGTCGACTAATGTAATCAGTGCGGTGCCTTTGGCACTAGGGGCAGTAGCGTATCCAGGTGGGGGCGAACGCCCCCCCTCCTCCCGCCCTAAGCGCATCAAGCCTTTGGCTCCTCTCGATATCGACAAAGGAGCCATAGCGCATCAGGCTTTCCGGCTTTTTTCTCGAAATGTTCAGCTTTTTTCCAAAATCTCCGGCTTTTTTTTTTTTTTGAAATTTCATAATAAATTCATTTTTTATCACAAATCCGGAGAGAAATTACAAAAAATGCTAGAAACAAGATTCGAATACTAAAAAAAAAGGTCAAATTCGAGTAGCCTATTTAAAAAATGTTGAGCTTTGCCCCTCCCCCTCCCCGCCCTCAAAGGCTAGTTACGCCGCTAACTAGAGGTAGTGCATGTTAAGTAAAAATCAACACATCGGTCCTCGAATCAAGACGGTGCCTACCTTTTCGGTTAATAAATAATATTAAATATTAATTTGATATTTTAACACGAAATTAAATTACAATATGTTACCAATGATTACTGTATATAATAAAATATATTTATTTTTTGGTATTTTTACATTATATCCAAAATAATTATAAATTGTTGATGTTGAATACATAGCAAAAACTTTTTTGTGTTGATGTGAAAGAAAGGAGGAAGGGGGACACAAATCATCTGAACTTGTTTGTTTTCAACTAATAAAAAATTTGTCATGTTTTAATGAAACATTTTGGAATATGATATTTATTGAGAAGGATACTTTTCATTCATATCATCAACTTATTTAACACAATTAATAAATACCCTTGAAATAGAGCCAAGGCTGATGTTTCATTAATAGAAAATTCCGGAATATTATTAAAAAAATTACAGGAAGTTTGAATAATGAAAGCCCTGATAAATAGAGTTACATAATTTTAGAGTAAACAAGTTCGTAATTATTCCTATTACAATTATTCTAATAACACTTGGATTTATGTTTATTTTTTGATTGATTCTGCACCTAGTATTTTACCATATTCTTTTTCCCCGTTATCATGAAGCATTTAGATTAGATACCGAGTAGTTTTCTAAAAAATCTGGTGTGACTGGCGCACACACACAACTTTCTTATCTTCGGTAATCGAAAGTTGTGTTCTGTGCTTCCAGATTTTTGTGTCGACATATATTTAGTTCCCGACAGTACGGAACATTTGAATTAAGATGTAAAATTTATAAAGTATGGGAAAATATTTATATTTTGTTACCATGGCAACCATTTCTCCTATCTTCCCTATGAAGTATCAAGAGTAAAGTGGTCTTCAGAAGATTTCAATTGCAAAATGAGAATATACATTTTAAAGAGCATCTAAAAAATAATTGATTTTTGAATTTAAAAAAAAAATCGTTGGAGCAAATTTTGAGAAAATCGAAAAAAACTGAAAAAGTACATCAGTAAAGTACTAGTGCTCTTTGGCCGATTTTGATTAAAAGCTTATTTTTCCGGTCCCGGGGGGTGTTTAACTTAAATATAAAATTTCAACCTCGTAGCTCAATTCCTTCATGCTTAAAATTGAATACGGAGACACAGACAGACACACACACATACGACACACCCACAGACAGACCATGTCGCGAAACCCACTTTTTTGGATTCAGGGGACCTCAAAACGTGAAGATCCATCAAAATCTCGACATCGAATTTTTGACATGAATCCAATACTTTCTCTCTATATGTATATTACATATATACACATAGGTAAGAGAAAGTAAAATCTAAAACATAATATCATTTCTCCTTTTTAAAGAGAAGTTAGGGGTCAGAGCCTCTCAAAAAGAAATTTTTGTTAAATTTTGTTTTGTTTTTATATCTAAGTTTTTCCGTTTTTACTTGAGCCCTGAGAGCCCTGGGGCCTCTTGAAGAGAAATTTTAATTAAATTTTGTTTTTATTTTAACTAAATTTTTCCGTTTTCATTTGAGCCCTGTGGGCCCCGGGGGTCTCTCAAAGAGAAATTTTAATTACATTTCTTTTTATAAATATTTGGGGGCCTATGCCGGCTCGGGGCCTGGGGCGGACCGCTCCCCCCCCCCCCTCCCTCGGTACGCCACCGTCTGGCATGTCACACGAAGCTTTTGAACGAAATCGGCCCAAGAGTACTAGTAGTACTACTACTGATACACTTTTTCAGTTTTTTCGATTTTCCCAAAATTTGCTCCAACGATTTTTTTTAAAATTCAAAAATCAATTATTTTTTAGAATTTATCTTTAAAATGTCTATTCTCATTTTGCCATTGAAATCTTCTGAAGACCACTTTACTCTTGCACTTCATAGGAAAGATAGAGAAATGGTTGCTATGGTAACAAAATATAGGCTAAATATTTTCCCATACTTTTTTACTTTCTCGTATAGAATATAAAGAGAAAGTATTGTAATCGTAAAAAATTCGACTTCAAAATTTTGATGTTTCTCGACGTTTTAGACCTCCCTGAGTTCAAAAATACAATTTTGGGTATTATGTCTGTGTGTGTGTGTGTGTGAACACGATTGCTTAAAAACCAAAGCAGCTAGATCGATGAAATTTGGTAGGCTATATGCTCGATACACTAAAATTGTAGATTTCTATCAACTTTTGGAGTAAATACGTCACTTGGGAGTAGTACTTTACCTAATAAGTTTTTTCAGAAATTTCGAAATTTTCAATTTCTTTGTTATATTATGATAAAATTCTCAATTTTAAAAAGTTTTTATTCTTTGATACTTATAAATTTTAGATCTTGAAATTCAAATGCACCGTACTGTCGGAAACTAAATATATGTCGACATAAAAAATCTGGTGTGACAAGCACAGAACACAACTTTCGATCACCGAAGGTAAGAGAAAGTTGTGTGCTGTGCGGCCAGTCACGCCAGATATTTTCTCTCATATAATAAAAAAATAAATGATAATTTTTACTTTCTCTTACCCTATATATGAAATATATATAGAGAGAAAGTATTGTTTAATTTGCTTTAAGTAGCTTTTTCGGCATCTAAGGCCATTTAGATTCCATCCCTATTTATTTCAAATGATTGTTAGCCAATTCAATTATATTGAAATAAATATTTCTCGTTTGGGACTGGAATTTATGTTGCTTGCTAGAGTGAACAAAAATATCTTCAGCAAATTGATCATTGATCTCCGAAAAATAACCTAAATAAATGGATAAATTTTGCCATGATATTCAATTAATCTGAATGACGCCTTCTCTATGATCGTTCTTCCATGTCATACAACCAAATTATCTTTAAAAGAGATTTGTAATCTCTTTTATAATTAGATCTGTTTATATCTCGTTAAATGAATTATTAGATGTCCGTTGAGAGCACTTTCTAATTTAATGACGACAGGCGACTAATAAATAACAACTCTTGATATTTCACTTTTGCATGATTTGTTATTAAAAAAAATATCTTTTTTTTAAAACCCTTTTCGGCCATTTACGGGTTTGAATTTATTGTACAAATTTTTACATTACATAGTATCGATGGCTACCGGGGGACGTTCCACACGATGATTGCTCAGGGTAACCAATCCGAGCTTGTCGCCGCGTCTGGCATCACTTAAAAATAACTTCATCTATAGAAAAATTGAAGATTAATTAACTAAATAAAAAAGGCAAAGAATCAAGGGCGGATACAAGGGGGGGGGGTAAAGGGGGTAATTACCCCCCTAAGATTTAAAAAAATACTTTTTTTCGAAAAAAAAATGTATTTTTAATGTAAAATTTTAATAATTAATACTTAAAAATTTGATTTATATTTATATTCTGGCAAACAAGTACATAATTTATTTAGATTCCATAACTTCCAGATTATAAAGTTGTTTTTGAACAAGGTAACATTGATCTTTGTGAACTTTCTTTCCCTAGAAGATAGGCAGCCCAAATGACTCGCCATTTCATTAGCCCTGTCTATGGGCCTTTTATTACCGGCTATAAACCATCTCTTATGAACAACAGATGGAATAACCTTTTGATATCAAATATATTTGACAAGAAATTACATTTTTACTATTTTACAAAAGGAAGGGGAGCAGGAGCAGCCAAAAAAATACAATGTCTCTGATTTTCAACAATCAACGAAACTTTTCGAGAAAACTTCCCGTCAAACACAATTTCGAAGGACTGATGATAGAGAATAAAGTTTTCCCGAAACGTCTCGTTAATTGTTGAAAATCGGAGGCTTGTATTTTTTCGACTGCTCCTGCTCCTTTTCTTTACTTTTCTCTTACCTCTATATATGTTAATATATAGAGAGAGAAAGTATTGGATTCATGTCAAAAATTCGATGTCGAGATTTTGATGGATCTTCACGTTTTGAGGTCCCCTGAATCCAAAAAAGTGGTTTTCGCGACATGGTCTGTCTGTCTGTGTCTGTGTGTGTTCAATTTTAAGCATGAAGGAATTGAGCTATGAGGCTGAAATTTTATATTTAAGTTAAACACCCCCTGGGACCGTGAAAATAAGCTTTTAATCAAAATCGGCCAAAGAGTACTAGTACTTTACTGATGTACTTTTTCAGTTTTTTTCGATTTTCTCAAAATTCGCTCTAACGATTTTGTTTAAAATTCAAAAATCAATTATTTTTTAGATGCTCTTTCAAATCTATATTCTCATTTTGCTCTCAAAATTGTTTGAAGCACACTTTACTCTTGTATTTCATAGGGAAAGATAGGAGAAATGGTTGCCATGGTAACAACATGAAAATATTTTCCTGTTTATAAATTTTATATCTTGAATTCTAATATATTGGCGGAAACTAAATATATCTCGACACGAAAAATCTGGTGTGACAAGCACAGCACACAACTTTCTCTTACCTTCGGTAATCGAAAGTTGTGTTCTGTGCTTGTCACACCAGATTTTTTTGTATAAATAAACAACCACTGACTTCATTAGTTTATTTTGATTAAGTTCATTCATTATCCACTTGGATAAAAGCGTATGCAAAATTGATCGTTATCTGCTCGAATAACTCTTCTGTCTTAAGTGTGGCTTATGACTATCTTCCATTAAACCCTTCATTTATTGAGAGATTTATTTACTTGTATTGGGTAAGAACACTTGTATAATTGTGACTGTAGACTAAGTATTTACCCGAAAGAGGTCTTTGGAAGGGGGTTTCGAGGTTAGAACGAGCTGAGGGGATCGATCGAGTGCTGGTGGCGCAGTGCCCCCTCCCCTCCCTCTCCATAACTGCATGTGCTTTGCTTGCGAGTCCGCCAATATATCATCGTCGGGGATATTCTTCTTTATTTTTACTTTTATATTCTTCTCTCGTTTGTTTTGCCTGGGATCTTAACCCACTCCTCTTGGCTTTTAAAGGTTATCATTATTGACATTTGAAACGTGGAAGTTACAAAGGGTTTAAGTGCCAAAATTATAGTCAATCGCGAAAATCTGTTTAAGAACAGAACAGTTGCCATTTTATCCAATAAATGAAGCAACAACACGTCACGAAATCATAAGGTTTATTAATTAAAGAAGTTTTAATAAAAAAAAGTTTTACAAACTCCAGAAGCTTCCAAATTTCGATAGGCACAAATTTCCTTTCTCAGGGCATGTACCCACATACTACCTTTCTAACAGAAAATCTCAAAATCTCAAAAAATGGAGCATACCCCGTTGGTACAGTGACAAGTCTCATCCATGTGTTCTCTATTTGTGATTATTTCATTGTTTTTAAAAAAATATTAAATATTTTTTAATGGGAACTTTCATGGTTCAAACCTAAAAAATTTCTAATAAAGATTTTCGTTTTCTTTTATAAAAACAATGAAATAATCATAAGTAGAAAACGCATGGGTGGGACTTAATATTGTCCCTCACTGTACTTCCACGCTTCAAACAAACACACATAAACGAGTAGATCTATCCTTGGACTGCTAAACTAAATGTTTCGTTAAAATTCCACGCTTCATTTGTTCCTATCTCTAACCTTTCGGAGGTTTCTCTCGTTTGTATTTTGATTTAATTGACATTTTAACCAATAGTGAAAACAAATTAAAAGATGTATGTTTAAACAAAGACAATACTATGTGACCGTCCACATGAAAAGGTACCAAATCTTCACTGGACTAAATTTTCAGAAGAGCCGATTTCCTTAAAAAAAGTTCAAAAAAATCGATATTTTTTTATTATTATTGATTCTCTAGTTCTTCATCTTTTATGATGAAATATTTGATTCATCAGAATCGATGTATTTTATACAAAAAAATTGAAAAAAACAAGACAAAGGTGAGATCAGAGAAAAGGGACCAAACAAACTTTAAACTCATTTTTCTAAAAAGTAGGTTTTTCATACCCAAAATTTTAAAAATGCATATCTTCCAAACAAAAAAATGATAAAAAAAGAGGTGTATTCTGCACAGAAAGCATAAAAACTCAATTTTGATCCCGATAAAGATTTGGTACTTTTTCATGTGGACGGTCACATATTTATTTATTTTGAAATTCCTATCGGGATCCCCGTTTATTTCCCCGAGGTGCTTCCGTTCACGAAGACATACACACACCTCAAACCCAACCGGCCTCTGGCCGTAGCCATCTACCGGCACCCCGTGAAGTTATATCATTTCCTATCTCTAGCTAGTGAACTAATCCTTATTTCTGGTTCCACCCGATTCCTTTTATCCAACCTCTTCTATGCTAGGGGAGGATGTCCTAGTTTGTGCACCGCCCTGTAGCCTACTCCTTTCGAAGACATAATAATAATAATTATAATTTTATATTAGGAAAAGTTTTCTTTACTAATTGCTAGAAATTTTAACCATTCAATTTTATTTTGATTAAGTAACGTTGTGTGAAGTGCGGTTTATTAGGTAGTGAAATAAAACGAAGTGTTTTCCAATCTACTAGTCGACTTCCCGGGTGCTCATCACACCCTTCCCCTGATCAAAAGACTGTGCATCAGTATTAATTAAAGATTAGAGCCTATGTGCCACATATCAATAAAAACCCAATCAAATGATAGTTGTTATTTACGAACCAAAATAATGTCAAACATCTGTCTTCTTGTTGCTATCTTGTCCTTTATTTTTATTAAAAAAAAAAATCTTAAAATTACATAATATATTCTACGTTTTTTTTTCACATAATGTAGCCCAAAACTAGCTCATAGAACTTAAAACGTAATTTTTGTTAATTTCACGTCCTTCAACTATTCCTTTTCCCTTGGTTTGTAATATTGATCCTCTTTCCTTTTTCTCGTTTCTTCTATTATCTTCTGTCTTCAATATTTTTTTAATTAACCTTGATCCTTTTCTTAACCCTTCAGCAGCTTCTAGTTGATTAAATTAGGATATATATTTTAGGCGTCTCAAGGATACTAAATTCCTTTTTATTACTTCGCCTTGGCGTTTTAACAATTAAAAATTAATTATTAAAATTACTTTTTTAACTCAAAGTTAACGCTAATTTTTTTTTTTATTAAGTCACATGCAATTAGAAAAAGAGAGTGAATTATTTAAAGCAGAGAGAGAGAAAATTTTATTTTTTAGTTTTAACTATTGATAGTGTTGGAGTTTCAGTCAAAATAGAACTTATTTTTACTTTTCCTTGACGTTTAGGACGCTCATCACTCCCTTCCTCAGATCATTTTATATCTAGATGGCTTGTAAAATATTAAGAATGATTGATAACAATAAAATTTGTCTGTTTTCCAATGTGTTGCAACAATGAATCAAACCCATGGTCAGGTCTAAATTCTCTAAAAACAGGCTTTAAAATTTAAAATCAACAAATGGGCATTAAAAAGTAATGTAGAAACACAATCAGCGTTAAAAAAATGCTATTCTCTAAACAAAGTTTTAACAGCGACGTTAACATGTTGCTTTTATTTCAAAGCGATCAAATTCATAACCTTACTTTTTAGGTTAAGGACGCCATTTTTATTTTAAACACGACGTTAAAATATTAAAGGCACCCCCTAGACATGGCATAAATTTTTAACACTATTTACTAAATTTTAACGCTTCGCTTTAAACTTTGTTTACGGAATAGCTATCCGAGGCAAGGAAGTGATTTTGAATAGCATTTTTTAACGTTTTTACATTACTTTTTAACACTCATTTGTGTATTTTAAATTTTAACGCCTGTTTTTAGAGAATAGACCTGGGTATCAGTTAATACTTATTTTTGGAATTAAAGGGCACTAACACATAGACAAAATGTATTGTAATCTTATTCGTGAGAAAGGGAACGAAAAGCAGAAACATTGATGAAAAGAAGACATAAAATGTTTTATTTCATCCTTGACTGCCTGCAACCCCAAACCTCATTTTATTTTAAAATCATATTGGCTATTAACTAATAAACGAATAATTAACGAATAAATATGGGCTAAAGTCTAAAATAATAAATTCTAAATATTTTAAAAATCTGGTGTGACTGGCGCAATAGCAAACAACTTTCTCTTACCTTCGGTAATCGAAAGTTGTGCTCTGTGCTTGTCACACCAGATTTTTTGTGTCGACATATATTTAGATCCCGAGAGTACGGTACATTCG
>JAKCPI010027617.1:0-23784 GCA_023213315.1 Euborellia annulipes
AACGATGACTAGTTTTATGAATTTTTAATAACATATTTTACCCCCTATTATTACTAAATAGATAGGACATTTGATCTAATGTTTTGCACTTGGTCTAATTTGTCCATTAATTCAATCTAAATTAAGGTTCCCACTGTGAGTATATTTTGCAAAAATGCCTAAAATAACCAAAAGAGAAAGAAAGTAAAGTTCTCTGAAGTTGCGTCATTTTTATTAAAATTAATTTTTAGTAGAAATAATACCGGTATATATCAGTAAAAATTCGGAGCGGTATAAATAAAGTTGCACAAGCATACGAGCCATTGAACCCTTACGTAAGTAAATTTTAGCTGATTTAGAACCTTCCCTCCTTGTCTCAATAATAACAAGCAAACGGCTTCCTCCCCACCTACATAAGCATTTTATTTTTGGTCATTTTACATGTTTAGGTGAGCAACTGATTGACCCCCCTAGTCATACAAAATAGCCACCTCTTCTCTCGCCCCTTATGTTGCTTAAGTGTTCTCAAATTGTAGTTTACTCGCGGGAATCATCTTTAGTATTTTGGGAATTGTCCGAAAGTTAATTATAATAGTAATTTTTTAATACTCCGGCCCACTTAAGCCTCGCATTTCTTGAATACCTAAATATCTGGTGAAAATTTCAGCCATTAAGCCCAAGATTTTTATTAGTATAGGAAAAGAAATGTATGGATGGAATCAGAAATATTTTAAAATTCTTGATTTTCTCAAATACACAGTATTTTTGATATTTCGGAAAAGTGAGTTACCGATTCATTTCATTTAATATGCTATCCTTCCCGTTTGGGGATGGATGTTTGCCGAGGTCACATTCAGGGTGTCTCGACAGGTCTCTAACCTTAAGTATATATATAGGGTACCTGTTGGACGAAGGGCGTTGGCGGAAGAATGGCAAGAAGAGCGCGGACTCATATTTCACCCCCTTCCCTTTCCCTCCCGGATCTCATTCTATATTTACTTCTTCTTTTTAGATTTAGTATATTATTTTAAAAATCCATTAAAATAAAAAACAAGATTTTTTTTGTCAAGGAGTCTTAGGGTCCTGATAGTTGAATTTTATTTATTTTAGCTAAATATCAATCAAGACATATGTTTAAAAAAATCTGGTGTGACTGATCGCACAGCTCACAACTTTCTCTTACTCTTCGGTAATCGAAAGTTGTGTTCTGTGCTTGTCACACCAGATTTTTTGTGTCGACATATGATTAATTTCCGACAGTCCGGTACATTTTAATTCAAGGCGTAAAATTTATAAACAGAAAAATATTTAATATTGTTACCATGGCAACCATTTCTCCTATCTTTCTTATCAAGTACAGGAGTAAAGTGTGCTTCAAACAATTTTGAGAGCAAAATGAGAATATACATTAAAGAGTATCTAAAAAATAATTGATTTATGAATTTTAATCAAAATCGTTGGAGTGAATTTTGAGAAAATCGAAAAAAAAACTGAAAAACTACATCAGTAAAGTACTAGTACTTTTTAGCCGATTTTGCTCAAAAGGTTCGTGTCACGTGCCAGAGGGGTGCCTAACTTAAATTTAAAATTTCAATTTCCTAGCTCAATTCCTTCATGGTTTAAATTGAACAGACACCGACAGACAGACCCTGCTGTAAAAACCTCTTTCTTGGACTCAGGGGACCTCAAAACGTGTATATCCTTCAAAATCTCGACATCGAATTTTTGACATGAAAACAATTCTTTCTCTCTATATAAATATGTTCATATAGAGGCAAGAGAAAGAAAAATATAAATAATCTAACCAATTATATTCTATTAAAATTCTTGGGAAACTATTTAATTTCGTTGCTAGAAAAGACACCCAAATGACGAACTTGCTACCCAAACATGGATATAGTTTTTGACAAATTTAATAGAAATTATCCTTAGCAAAAGTAATCAATCAATGCAAAAAATATGGATAGTTGACTGACTGTGAGATAGAGAAGACTGTTGAATATCTGCCCAAACCCATCGATAAAATGTAATAAAGCCAAAAGGGGTCAGACTTACAAAAAAATAGCATTTGTTGAACGAATTTATAGGTATTTTATTTTGGGGGGCGCTTGCAATCTTATTCTACACTGAGATGATCTTAATTCTCTTTAGAGTGTTATTCCATCCATTCAGTAAACTGTGAGCCGAGAAGTTCACCTAATCGACACGGCAGGCGCCACTGATCAAGAGCGCCTTCTAGTTATGCAAAATCTTGACAAACAAGATAATTCTTTTGTCTATTTAATAGGATTTCACTTTCTTATTAGATACTATTAGATACTATTAGTAATATTCAAGGTCTATTTAGGAGGAAAGGAAAACTTATAATTATATTATTTTAAATCAGAGTGTTGTCTGGAATTAGGGAGGAATGAATGGTTAAAGGAAATTAAGTCGCACTTTATACATTAACGATTGATTGTTTTTGGTAAATATAGCTCTCAACTACTATACTAGTATAGGTGTAGTGAGCTAGGGTGTCGGCTTCTACAAAGAAGATCCCTGTTCAAATCCTTGGCGTGCGGGATTTTTCATTAAATAAAAATATTTATTTAATGTAAATAAATCCTCGAGCAGGCACTGGATTGGAATATTGGATCTCACCACAATAGCCCCTAGGCAACTACGAGGAGAGGGAGTTGCTGTGACATCCCGTCCTGTGGAAGGGACGTAAAGAAGGTTCCCTCTCTGTGATGCATTCTTCGAAAGGAGCAGGCTACACGCCGGTGCTGAGGGAGTCCTTCCTCAAACTAGGACATCCTCCCTAGCATAGAAGAGGTTGAATATAAGGAGCCGGTTGGAACCAGAAATAAGGATTAGTTCACTAGCTAGAAACGAACGAAGGAGGAGGATTTAGGAAATGATTGTAACTTCACGGGGTGCCGGTTGATGGCTACGGCCAGAGGCCGGTTGGGTTTGAGGTGTGTGTCTTCGAGCACGTAAGCACCTCGGGCAAATAAACGGGGATCCCAGTAGGAATTTCAAAAAATAAATCAAATAACTATTATATAAGTATACAAGTAGTAAAGCCCGCCAAAGGTGGACCAAATATATATATATATATATATATATATATATATTATAAAAATACGAGTCTTTTTTAAAGTCCAATATGGCCAAAGTTGCCGAAAAGACTGTTTATGGGTATGTGTATGGGGTGTATGAATGTGAGTGTGAGTGGGAAAAAAAGTGTGAGTGTTTTTAAAATAAAAAATAACGAGGTCACAGAAAAAAATCTGGTGTGACGAGCACAGAACTATGACTTTCAAATACTAAAGGTAAGAGGAAGATGTGTGTTTTGCGACCAGTCACACCAGGTTTTTTATCAAAGTCTTGGTGATATTTGTCTTTTGAAAAATTATTCAGTTGAACTTTATGTATATATAGAGCTCTATTATTTTTCATTTTTTACTTTCTCATTTTAAATGCCACAAGGGAGAAAAAAAATGAATATTTATTTGATAACGTCCTTTTTTTATATATATAAGTATATAATAATAATTTTGATAGATTTATTTGTCTATGTCATTTGAGGGTTTCTAAACAAATTTCTTTCTCACTACCTGCTATGGGAAATACGCTTATTAAAATGGTGACCGTTATTTATAGAATAGGGAGAGGAAATACGACGTCACTTCATCTCTTCACTTGATTGTAAATACCTCGGAATGTCTTCAAAGTTTATATTCAAAGACGGACGGGGTCATTGACAAATGGGGTCTCCCCAAGTGGGAACGAAAACGAAAATGCGCCAAGATCGGAACCCCACGCCCTTTTGTCATGTTCTGGTCGTGTTATTCAAAACAAATATTAGTCGACACTATTGTCAGAACCTCTCTCTTGGTAAGCGGACCTTTTTATTCTCTGGTGTAGTGACCCGGGAAGGGAGCGAAGGGCCTTAAGAAGTTAGTTGCAAAGCCTAAGGCAACTAACTGGTGAAACCATTAAGGGATGGGGGCGACATTGTTTACAAATTAAGCCTTCAAGGCGATGATGACCTTAATGACCTCGGATGACCTCAACTCACATAAGGAGATTCACATTCCACTTTACTTCTATTAGCAAAAAAAAAACAACAAATTTTACTTATAAATATTACTTGATGAAAGTTATTTGTACTAATTTAACCAGAGTAAAAATGATTAAAAATGATCGAGGGATACACACGCCCGCAGCAGGTCTGCATAGTGAACATTGAGGGAGACAGGGATACACACGCCCGCACCAGGGACACACATTTTTCTTCTAGTCACTTTCGATCTACTGTGTTCCTGGTGTGGACGAGTATATCCTTGTGTGTCCCTCAAGGTTCACTATGCAGGCCTGCTGCGGGCGTGTGTATCCCTCAATCATTTTTAGTCATTTTTACTCGGAAATTAAAATGTTTTTTGCACAGTGAGGGACAATATTAAGTCCCACTCATGCGTTTTCTACTTGTGATTATTTCATTTTTTTTTATAAAAGAAAATGAAAATCTTTATTGGAAATTTTCTTGGTTTGAACTATGAAAATTTCCATTAAAAAATATATAATATGTTTTTAAAAATAATGAAATAATCACAAGTAGAAAACGCATGGGTGGGACTTAATATTGTCCCTTACTGTACACTGTAAAAAAAATTTTGTTGATTTTACAATTGTGTAGGAAGCAAATTACATAAACAAAAACATACTAAATTTAGTAAGTCTGCAAAAACCATTTACAAATGTATTGTAATTTTAGAAAGACATTTGAAAATTAGAGTGCAATTGTGTGGTAATTAGAATTCCCAAACTGCTTTCGAAAAAAATACAATTTTCAGTAAAAATTGCTATACAACGTATGGAAAATTACAATATATACTCTATTTTTCGAAGAAAATTGTAATTTTAAAATGTTTTTTTGTTGTAAATACAAGTAGATAAATGAATAATAGTTAACATTTACAAGGGAAATTGTAAATTTAACAAAACACACTAAAATTAAGATTTTTTTTACAGTGTAGCCTATAAACTATATCTCTCAATATTACTCAATTAATTTCAATGACGCTTCCCTGGCTTCTTTCTTTATATAATAGGAGGAACATTTAGTTTTAACCCTAGGAAGGCCTATATAAAATTTATTTTATTTTGTACTTTAAATTTTTACTGATAACTCGAATTTAATTTTCTAATTAAAGGGAATACAAAAAGTAATATTTTAAAATTAAAAAAGTTAAATCAACGAACATGACTCGAAAATAAAAAAAATTTAAAATAAAAATTAATTATTAACTACGAAATGTATTTATCCCCCAGTCCCCTATCCCTGCGGACCTAGTTCCAGATGAATGTAAGGTCTTAAAAGGAGGAGTGCATTGGTTCGGTAAAAAGAGTTCCCATTATTTATTTTTACTTTAAAAAATTCTCATTAATGAAGTTTTTTTTTTTTACTTTCTATCTTGGTTAGAAAAAATGATTAAGGCGGTAGGACGTGCTGATATTTTTTTCGGTTGCATTTTAGGGGTGACATTAATGCAAAAAAAGGAAGATAATTTAAAACAACCCCCATAAAAAAAGTCAGTGGTAAAATGTCGATCCGTTAGTTTATTATCACCTTTTATTCGAACTATTATTAAAAGATTAAATAATGGGATTTGAAAAAGGTAAAGTAAATTTAGCAGGAGTCAAATATTCGCCCAGAGGGTTCTTCGTTCTAAGGAGCCCTTGTAAAGGAGGCACATAAAGCTGTCATAACAAAAGCAGAATTGGAGGGGGGGAGGGGGGGAGGTGGCTTCAAAGGGGCCAAGACAGCCGTCGGGAAGCTAATTGTGTTTTTCCCTTGATTGAACAAACAAAATAGAGAAATTCAATAGCTTTGGAGAATTCTCACACACCCAGAGAGAGAGAGAGAGGTTTAACAACTCTGCTATTAACAAAACATATGTTCATTAAATCTAATATTTTACTTAAACATAATTAATTTCAAATTATTTTTGAGATAAAGTTAAAATCTTAAAACTCGATGAAATTATATTAAGTGGATATGATATGCTTAGGAAGGGATATATAGGTAGAAAAAACTGCATATACAAATATTTGTAAAAAATCTGGTGTGTCTGTACGTACAGCACACAACTTTCTCTTATGCCTTTCCAAGCAAACTTGTCGATTTTGTGTTTCCATATTGAAGAAATTTGATTATAATTAATTTTCCAAAATATCTAAGAGTTTTGAATTATTACTACGTTACTCCCTGGTCCATGTGTACCTTGGTTTTTTGCCATAATATATAATAAATTTAAAATAAAAAACAGGACACAAAGAAAATTTTGTTTGACGTGCCGGGATTAAAAAAGTACAAATATTTTTCAAAATTAAAAAAATATATGAAATGATAGAAGATATCAACTCGGATTTCACAAAAAATATTCAAAGAATGAATCTGGAAAAGAAATGTCGCCTAGTCTAACTCAAGCTAGTCATACTCTCTACTAATGTATGACAATGCCGAGCTTGAGTTAGAGTAAGCAATGGGTAGATAGAGAGGGAGTTGCCTTTTTCCTAGAAAACAAGAATTTAAAGGTTTTGACTGTCAAAATAAAAGGAAACTCTGTTAATTTTATGAGAAGGTTTGTTGAAAATTTTTAAAGAGATTTCACTTTAATTCTACACGTTTTTTTTTCAGTGTAGATAGTGAAGTTTAGGCTTTAATCAATTTAGTGGTAAGTAAAATTATTTATAATATTTGAGGTTTCACTAAGTTATAAATGAAAGAAATATTGAATTTCTAACTCGATATATTTCGGGCTATTAACCCATCTTCAGGAGTACATGTGTGAATCTCACAATCAGTCTCAGCTTCACTCAGTCACAGGTACTCCTGAAGATGGGTTAATAGCCCGAAATATATCAAGTTAGAAATTCAATAGTTCTTTCATTTATAACTTAGTGAAACCTCACATATTTTAAATAATATTTCATCTTCCAATTCGATAAAATTCTTATACCTATACCCACAAGAATTGGTTTTTATGTACAAGCAAAGTGAGGCGTCTGTAGGAGAATTTCGCGCAAGCATTTTAATTTGTGCAATCAGCTGGATGCTCGATTGAATTTTAATCATGCACAAGCATATTTGCGCAAGTAAAACTCTGCCATTTTATAGACGTCTTGACATTTGATATTTATTTAATATATTCATTTAAAATATTAATTTAAATATTAATATTTATTGTGTCTCTGTTTAAAGCAAGTGAGTATTTCTTGTTAGCCTTCTGAGTTTGACATTTTTAGGTTAATCTTCAAAATAAACTGTTTCTTGCACAAGCATGCTTATGCCGTGTGGTGCCGAAGGGAATGTGTGCATGCTGGTGTACAAAAAGATTGCACATTCATGCTTGTCAAGTGTGCAGTTACGTGTGCAGCCTCCATTAAAAACTAAATAAAAAAGAACACAAAATTTGTATGATTTCAATGCCTTTCTTGTTAAGTGATTTGAGGATTCAAAGTCCATATTAATTTCAATCCTACTATCCTTTGTCTAGTCTAGTACTAATTAAATAGACTAATGAGTTTTTTTTTTTCAAATGTAAATATTAATTTAAAAGAAAGATTTAAAGGGTGAGGTTTTCAAAGGCAATATTTAAAATAGAATTGATTGTCTCTTGTATTATATTGCAAATCAAAGCCCCAAGCTTTAGTTTGCTGCCGGAAACTTTGATGGTGAATCATCAATCCCGGTTGTTATTGCACAGTCGCCAGATATATTCAACCCTTTTATTACGAGCATGGCTTCGAAATTCAACTGTGAACAGTTATGTCAACGAAATAAACATTATCTAGACTAAAAGGCTTATTGAACACAATAAACCTTCTCTTGTTTTATTATATACCCTAAGTTTGTTGTTTAAATATTGAAATGATTTTATATCAAGCGATATATTGAATTGACAATTAATGCTTTATTATTATTGGTTTCATTTAAAACAATATTGATTAAAAATTTTATTAAAACCATTCTACTATAGCCATATAGAGTAAATATTAATACTATTTCGATTAAGAATAAAATAGGATGATAAATATCGCATTCGAAACTGAAGATGTCAAATGGACCCAAACCCTATTACGCATTAGTGTGTCAAGCGCCAGCTACCGAGTTTTGAGAAAATCAACATTAAAGTTTTTTGTTTTCATTGGATTATATATAATTTTTTTTGTCAATTGTGCAAGTAACATTAAATATAAATTTTTTTAGGACATATTTAATAAAAAAATACTATTAATTATAGCATTTGAAACAATATTCCGTGCTTAACTCAATTTTTGAATTTTTTTGGCGCTTGACACACTAATGCATAACAGGGTCGAAATATAAGTGGCATATTCATAATTGAAAATATGGGATTGGTTCACTAACTAGAAACAAACGCAGGAGGAGGAGTTGGAGATAGGAAAAAATGAGGCCTCACAGAGTGCCGGAAGATGGCTACGGCCACAGGCCGGTTGGGTTTGAGGTTAGTGTCTTCATGCACTTAAGCACCTCGGAAAAATAAATGGGGATCCCAATAGGAATTTATATATAATAATAATAATAATTGAAAATATGGTAAAAAAATAAATTTTGAACAAATTTAAAGAAACTTGCATATAGATTCCTCAGTCAAATAAAAATAAATAAAAGTATCAATATCAATTTCACGGTAGGGATGAAAAAGGCGCTCGAAAAGTCGATTTTTCGATTTTGGAATCTAATCGATATTTTTCGATTCTCGGAATCGATTAATCTATTCTGAAAGACAACTTTTCGACTTTAAAGTTGTCTTTTTGCCCTCGGGGCTTGGTGTAGGTGTGCTAACCTCGTATATTAAAAGTCGCGGGTTTGGACCCCATGCAGTCCGATGATTTTATTTAAGGCATTTGGATACCTAATACCAAATAGTTTACAATTTATACATAATACATATAAAATACAATTGGCTACCAATCATTTGAAATAAATAGGGATGTACTTTCAATGTATTTTATATACAAAAATCTGGTGTGACTGGCGCACAGCACACAACTTTCTCTTACCTTCGGTAATCGAAAGTTGTGTTCTGTGCTTGTCACACCAGATTTTTTGTGTCGACATATATTTAGTTCCCGACATGACAGTACGGAACATATGAATTCAGATGTAAAATTTATAAGTATGGGAAAATATTTATATTTTGTTACCATGGCAACCATTTCACCTATCTTCCCTATGAAATACAAGAGTAAAGTGGTCTTCAGAAGATTTCAATCGCAAAATGAGAATATACATTTGAAAGAGCATCTAAAAAATAATTGATTTTTGAATTTTAAAAAAAATCGTTGGAGCAAATTTTGAGAAAATCGAAAAAAACTGAAAAAGTACATTAGTAAAGTACTAGTACTCTTTGGCCGATTTTGATTAAAAGCTTATTTTTCCGGTCCCGGGGGGTGTTTAACTAAAATATAAAATTTCAACCTCGTAGCTCAATTCCTTCATGCTTAAAATTGAACACACACACACACACACACACACACACACCCACCCACCCACACACACACAGACAGACCATGTCGCGAAAACCACTTTTTTGGATTCAGGGGACCTCAAAACGTGAAGATCCATCAAAATCTCGACATCGAATTTTTGACATGAATCCAATACTTTCTCTCTATATATATATTACATATATACATAGGTAAGAGAAAGTAAAAATTGAAAAAACAAGAGTTTAAACTCATTTTTCTCAAAACTAGGTTTTCATAACAAAAATTTTAAAAATTCATATCTTCCACCACCGGTAAATATTTGGTACCTTTTCATGTGGATGGTCACATACATGTATATATATTAACATATAAATATAGGTAAGAGAAGGTAAAAATAATTAGTAGGTGAAATATCATTTATGTGAAATTTTATAAACAAATTTTTACTTTCTCTTACTCTATATATGAAATATATAGAAAGAAAGTATTTTTGAAGTTATAGTTTAATTTTATGGTAAATATTAATTCAGCATGTCGACTTAATTGGCCACTCATTAATAATAATCTTAATTTATTATTTTCTTAAAGGACAAAAATTTTTTATATTTTATATAGTAAGCTTATGCATCTTTATATTTGAAACTGCACATATTTTACTCTTTAAAATTATTATTTAAAAAGTTTTTAATCAGTTATTGAAAAATGTATTAAATGAAAAAAAGAAAGTTTATTCACCTTATCTAGAAATAAATTGAAAATTTCCGAAAAAGTCTCTCACTCTCCGATCGTCTAAAAGTTTTTCCATGAGTTTGAAGGTAAATTGCATTTTAGAGCTTCGACTTCTAATTCCAAGTCAATTCATCCATCATTAATCATCAGATGTTAAAAATGCCTACTAAAAATCGACTTGAGCTTTTTGATAAATTCCATTGAGTTTAAAACGTTGGAAAATTGATTGCTCTTTTTACTTTCTCTTACTTATACATAGGCTTATAAAAAAAAGTATTGTGATCGTGTCAAAAAATCCTATATTGAGTATTTAATGAAAATACACGTGATTTCAAAAAAAAAGTCTGACCCACAAAATGAACAAAACATTTGTGATGCGGTTAGTGCAAAGGGATCTCTTGTTGGAAATTTCACAAATTGTGTTATTGATATTTTATGGTAAAGGAAAATTTCCTGAACATTTTAAAACCAAAACCACTATGATATCTCAAAAACTAAAAAAGTTACAGACTTTCAAATTTATAGATATAAAAACGGGATTTTGAGAAAAAAGCATTTAAACACATTGAAAAAATATTTGTTTACTAATATTTAAGATTACTAAATCGATTAGTTTGTAATATTTATCAGATTCTCATCGATAAAATTATCGAATAAATCTGTAAAGCAAATATTGAAGAATCGTATTCAATAGAAACCCAACAATCGATATTTTTGACCTAATTCGAATACAATCCCAGTACCAATAATATTACTTCGCCAACAAGAAGTCTCTTTTCACATTTAAAGAACAAGTTTTTTTTTTTTTTTTTTTAAACACTCACACTTTTTTCTCATTCACACTCACACTCACACACCCATTTACACAGTCTTTTCGGCAACTCAGGCCATATAAGACTTTTTACGATATCCGTTATTGATAAATATACATATCGGGTCCAGGCATTCTTATTTAAGCCATTTGGTATCCAATTGCCTTAAATAAAATCATCGGACTGCCTGGGGTCCGAACCCGCGACGTTTGGTATATGAGGTTAGCACGCTAACCTCTACGCCATGCCCAGAGGGCAGAACAAAAGTTATAATGTGATATTTAAATTAGGATTCCTCCTGGCACGCACAAATTTTGAATAAAATCAGCCTAAGAGCATTAGTACAGTGGGCGTCATAAGTGCCTGATGAGCTCAGGAGAAGAGCTTGAGCTTAGGCAACTAAAATACTTGGCTTTAGAGATCGCGGTGTAGGTTTTAGGTGAAACATTTTAAACTGAGGTTGTGTTTATATGTGGAGTCGTTTGTAACTCTTGAAGATGGGATAATATCCCGAAATATATCGAGTATAATATACATTCTTTGTTTTTACTCACAAACCCAGTGAAACACCACATATAAACACAACCTCAAAATACTTGGCAGTTGGACAACAAAAGAGGGGGAGAATTTTATAATCAAAATTTCTCCTAATTATAATTAATTTAGAGTTTTGAACATTGGCACGAATGTTAAATAGAGTTTATTTTATTTATCATAGTTCATGTATACATAGGGCTTATTAGTCCGAAAAAGTGGTTTTCGCGACATTGTCTGTCTGTCTGTCTGTGTGTGTTCAATTTTAAGCATAAAGGGAATTGAGCTAGGAGGTTGAAATTTTATATTTAAGTTAGGCACCACTCTAGGGCTTAAAAATAAGCTTTTAATCAAAACTGGCCAAAGAGTACTAATACTTTACTGATGTACTTTTTCAGTTTTTTTCGATTTTCTCAAAATTGGCTCCAACGATTTTGATTAAAATTCAAAAATCAATTATGTTTTAGATACTCTTTAAAATGTATATTCTCATTTTGCCATTGAAATATTCTGAAGACCACTTTACTCTTGTACTTCATAGGAAGGATAGGCTAAATGGTTGCCATGGTAACGAAATATAAATATTTTTCCATACTTATAAATTTTACATCTTGAATTCTAATATATCGGCGGAAACTAAAAACATGAAAAATCTGGTGTGACAACACAACTTTTGAATACCGAAGGTAAGAGAAAGTTGTGTGCTGTGCGACAGTCACACCATATTTTTCGTGTCAACATATATTTAGTTTCCGCCGATATATTAGAATTCAAGATGTAAAATTGTTTTTTTTTTCTCTCAGTACACACTTAGATTAAAGCTTGTTTCGCTATTCTTTTCAATCTAATTGACTTAGGTTCATTTAATTTGATTTGGAAGTAATTTGTTTACTTCTCTTACATAGAGATTAAATTTAGATTTACACAAAGTGAAATCTAGGTCCAATTTCTTTTCCTTGATCTTTATTAACGCAATTTTCCATTTGCTGTTCGTATTTGGAGCTTCTTGGCCAGCGTTTTCCTTAAACAAATTCTTCGATTCGAAGGTTTCAGTTTTATTTCCGTTTTATATATCAGCAAGTTCCGGGACTTGGAAATAATAATAAATTTTCTTATAATGATTATTCATACTAAAAGTTTAAGTATTCTTCAGAATAAAATATAAATTACTCAGTGAATCTTATAAATGATCATAGACAGAATAGAGTGGGTATTTTTTTTTTAAGCATTCATTAGCGTAGGTCCCAGCTGCTCACTCGAAACTGTTGAAAATAATTGGCTACTTGTGTGACTTGAATGAGAAGAAAAGCGCCAAAAGGGTGAGCTTTTGGATGGAGAAGCACAAACTACCCCCCCCCCCCAGCCCTCTCTACCCCAACCCTTTTCAGCGAGTCACTCTTCTAAGGCAAATTACTCAACTAGCCATTGTCAGAATACAACAACAAAATGAACTAAAGGAGGAGGTTCAACTAAATTTTAATTTTTTATTTCAATTAATAATAAAATTCACCGAAAGAAATTCCAATAGAATTTTGTGAATGTCAATTTGTTCAGAGGGTGTCAAAAAATAACCGGAATTATTTTTTTACTAGAAAAGAAATGTAAAATCTATTATATATATGATTTATTAATTTTTTTTTTTTGCATATTTCCATGTAGTTTTTTTTGTACTGTTGATGACAAGGCGTGATGCCGGTCGAAATATCTACGAATTAAATTGATGTAAGAGGCGTCCATTATATACTGGTTTTATTCTCCATTTCCTTCTATAAAGTACAGTGAGCGCCACAATTAAGTAAGACCCCCTTAATTATATGGTGTAAAGTGAAATAATTTTAATGACCGAAAAGGTAAAACGTAAAATCTGGTACAGATGATTCTATTTTAACTTTTCAAATTTAAAATTATTTCACCATAAACCATATACTATACTATATACTTAAAGCTAAAGCTATCAGGTGGGGACTTAATTGTGAAGCTCACTGTACAGTGAGGGACAATATTAAGATGATGGAGAATATGGCTGTTTAAATTGATCAGGATAGCGAATAGCAGCCAGGAAAAATCAAATCAAACAAAAACTAGATCAATTTTTATCAGATTTATTTGATCGTCGACGTTTCGGACGCCAGTCGCGCCCTTCCTCAGGACAATCAATCGTCAAGCAAATACAGATGGAGGTATTTATAACGAAATGCATTCTTCGATGGCATTCAGTTTGACACATATTGAAATTTTATTGTTTATTCACGATTTCAATTTTCGTTAGAAATACCTCCATCTGAATTTGCTTGGCGATTGATTGTCCTGAGGAAGGGCGCGAACGTCGACGATCAAATAAATCTGATAAAAATTGATCTAGTTTTTGTCTGATTTGATTTTTCCTGGCTGCTATTCGCTATCCTTGATTATATATATTAAGTTCCACCCATGCGTTTTCTACTTGTGATTATTTATTATATTATATCTATTTTATATATTTTAAAATGGAAACTTTCATGGTTCAAACAGAAAATTTCCAATAAATATTTTCATTTTCTTTTATAAAAACAATGTAATAATAACAAGCATAGGCGTCATTTAAGGGCGGGGGGCATTTGCCCCCCTCCCCCAAGGGCTCTGATTTTTATAAAATTTTATATTATTCTAAATAAAATACTCCAAAATACATCTACGAGTATACAAACTGTACACAATTAAACAATTAATTTAATTAAATATGTTTTGGCCAAATTTGAGTACCCATTTGTAAGTAGATTTTAAGAAAAAAAATGTTTGCCCCCCCCCCCCAAGAAAAAGTTGAAATGACGCCACTGATAACAAGTAGCAAACGCATGGGTGGGACTAAATATTGTCCCTCCCTGTACATGATCCAGCAAAAAATTCTAACCGTAATATAAAATGATATTTTTTATACTGAAGGCCAATTCGAATGACCGAGGCCCAGTGGACCCCCAGACAAAACCGGCCTGAAAGTGAAAAATATTAACTTTTATTGATAAAATTCATGATATGAAATTTGTACCAGAAATATTCACATTTATTCATTACCTTTAAAATTTGAATGGATTTTTTGTCTTAACTTTCTAGAAAGATTGTTCCATTTCATAAATGAGAAGCGAAGGTTTTTTTAAATCCATTTAGAAATGTATTTCCTCTCTGCAAATTATTAATTAGAAATATGAAATTTTAAAATAATTTTCGTCGTATTCCCTTTTTCATTTTATTTTAAATGAATAATTCTGATTTAATGGGAATTTAAAATTATTACTAGAAATTCTCTGTAAATGCTTATTATTATGAAAAAGATAATAGCGCTCTTTATAAATGATTAATTAATAGTATATAGATATATAATATAAATATAATACATGGTATATATTCTATTCAACTCCTTTTGTTTTTTGGGGTATTTGTTACAATTTCTTTCAGTTTAAGCATTAATCATGTCCCTATTGTGTAACTTATTTTCTCTTAATCAAGTTCAAACATTGCTATAAAAAAACTTTGAATATACTCTTTTCAATTATGGAACAAAGCATATTATTAAGTGACGAATAGTTAAATATAAAATTAAATTCGAAATTTGTAAGAAATAAATCATTTTTTCTTTAAATTCCTGTTTGCTCAAGCCAAGTCTCATTTTTTAATTAAAAAAATTTGCAAAACATTAAAAAAAAAAAAAAAGAACGACTATTATATTGTAAAAACACTGTTCCTTCTAATTTATATATGGACGGTGTTATGCATAAAGGAACCAAGTCCATGTCCCTATTGTGTAACATTATTACTATCATAGGCGTAGCCAGGGGGGGGGGGGTTGGGGTTCAAACCCCCCCCCCCATGGGACCCAAGCCATGACTAGATATTTAATACAAATTATATTTCACATAGGGTAAGAGAAAGTAAAATATAATAATTTACTCTAGCTAAAAAAACAAACCAAAATGATTTATAAATACCCTAAAATAATCTTAAATTTTTGAAAAAAATTTTTGATCCCCCCCCATCAAAAATTTCTGGCTACGCCAATGATTACTATGTGCACATTTTTTGTATAAAACAAGAAAAAAGTCTTTGCCATTGGGTTTGTTTACAAGTGTGCAAATGAAATGCCCTTTATCTCAGATTTAAGCTAATGTCGCTTGTTTCTTTTATGCATAACATCGTACATATAATAATAAATAACCCTTAAATGGCCTAAGTTGCCGAAAAGACTGTGTGAATGTGCGAGTTAATGAGAAAAAAATGTGAGTGTTAAAAAAAAAAAAATAAATAATAATTTTCTTTTAATAGAGATAACGGTTATCGTCAAAGACTCAAATGGTCTAAGTTGCCGAAAAGACTGTGTGAATGTGTGTGTGAGTGTGAGTGTGAGTGTGAATGAGAAAAAAGTGTGAATAAATTCGCGGTTTGGCGTAGTAAGTAGCGTGCCTATCTCCTATACCAAACGTCGCGGGTTCGGACCCCAGGCAGTCCGATGATTTTATTTAAGCCATTTGAATACCAGATTTGAATACCAGATAAATTAAACATACGAGTATCGTTTAAAGTCTTAAATGGCCTAAGTTGCCGAAAAGATGGTGTGTGTGAGTGTGAATGAGAAAAAAGTGTGAATGTTTAAATAAAAATGAATTTTCTTTTCAAAAGAAAAGGCGAAAGTCCGTGGCAGGCGGGCCCGAGCCACATGGAGTTCAACTAGAACTAATTATCTAGCAAACTACAATCACAATGACTTGGTCCATTTCTAAATAATGTCGAATGAAATTTTAATGATATCGATCGTCTCCTTGTTTACAGACCTTTAGTATGAATTTCTATTAATATAAATAATTAGAATAATAATATTAATTACATTTTGTTGATTAAATATTTAATTTTTCCCCAAGTACGAATTATTCGCACGGCTTCATCTCACTAAATTAAAAGATAACATTTATATTTACTTTATGGCAATTCTTTCTTGTTTTTTTTTTCTTTTGTTTTATATCTTTTTTTAATTAAGCCGAGAAGAGAAATTCCTAATTAAATGCAGCTAAGCGTCATTATTGTTTTGAATGGGAGGGGATTGGTAAGTTGTAGCAGCTGCCGACGTGTGGTATGATTAAAAGTTGGTGGGTCCTAATAAGCAAGCAACTCTTTTGCTAAACCAGATCCAGGTGTTGGGAATCAATTGGGAAGTGTGTGCAACTGGTCGATGTCGATCAGCTGCTCAAAATGCCTCTTAATATGTGCCGGTCTCCCTTCCCCTCTCCCTTCAATCCCTTCAGCCACCCCTCGCCAATCATTCAGATTCGGATTTTTTTCTCTCTCTTTTTTTATACAATGAAAAGATAACGATGCATATTTTAAAAAATTCTATAGTTTCATATATACAATAAAAGGTGGAGCTCATAAAAATATTTTATTATAGTTGTATTTTTTATCTGCCACAATCTGCCAGGTTTTCTTTATTATTATTCTCTTTTCTTCTTCCTTCTTTGATCCCTTATTTTTTGATGTCAAAAAGCAGATTCTGAAATTAATTACTATTTATGTGAAAAGATCCCAATTCTATAAAGGATATATTTCTAAAACGAAAAAATCTGGTGTGACTGGTCGCATCAGATTTTATGTGTCGACATGTATTTAGTTTCCGACAGAACAGTACATTTGAATTCAAGATGTAAAAAAAATATATAAACATAGAAAAAGATGTGTATTTTGTTACCATGGGAACCATTTCTCCCTTCTTTCCTAAGAAGTACAAGAGTAAAGTGTGCTTCAAAAGATATCAAGGGCAAAATGAGAATATACATTTTAAAGAGCATCTAAAAAAATAATTGATTTATTAATTTTAATCAAAATCGTTGGAGTGAATTTTAAGATAATAGAAAAAAACTGAAAAAGTACATCAGTAAAGTATTAGTACTTTTTAGTCGATTTTGTTCAAAAGCTTCGTGTCACGTCCCAGGGGGATGACTAACTTAAATATAGAATTTCAACCTTCTAGCTCTTTTCGTTCTTGAGATATTTTGTTCACAGACAGACACACAGACAGACAGACAAACACACAGACAGACCATGTCGAGAAAACCACTTTTATGGATTCAGGGGACCTCAAAGTGTATATCCATCAAAATCTTGACATCGAATTTTTGACATGAATCCAATACTTTCTCTATATATATGTAATATATATATATATATATATATATACTAGACAAGCCCCGCCTTCGGCGGGGCTTTCCCTAGCCAGGGGGCGCCCCCCCTGGACCCCCTGGCTCGCCTTTCCTTTTCATTTTTATATATAGAGATTATTTTAACGGTTAATTATTCATGAACTTAAGATTTTTTGTGAATCATATCCTTTCCGGGACTCTCCCGGTACACAGACAAAAAATTAACGCCGATATTTTAGAATTCAAAATGTAAATAAATAAAAAAATCGTAAACATGGGTAAATATTTATATTTTTTTACCATGGCAACTATTTCTCCTAATTTTTATTTTTTTCTTATTTTAACGGTTAATTACTCATTAACTTATTGTTATTTGTGAAACAAAACCTGTCCGGGACTCTCACAAACATACACAGAAAATTTCATCATAATTGGTTCAGTCGTTTAGGAGGAGTTCAGTCACATACACACGTACAGAAGAATTATATATAAAGAAATAATACATATATATAGAGGTAAGAGAAAGTAATAAGCTTGAAAATTTTTATATTTAACAATTTAATATATTTTTTTTCAAATCCTTCGGCTTCTGAAGCCATTTAGGTATACTTTAAACGATAAATTAAATTGTCAACGGACTGCCTTAGATCCGAATTCACACGCCTTGACTTTTTAAGATCACCGATATTGATAATGCAAGTAACTATGATAAATATTAGTGGAAAAAGATTTATCTTATGTTTGTTTTTACTTTCTTTTACCCCATATTTTAATTCTTTTTTAGATTTTTTTCGAGCTATTTAGACCTAAAAATTATTAATTGGTAGGCAGTATAATATAGAAAAATTTACATAGCTCGGAATGGGAAACGATTCCAACCCCCCCCCTCCCCTTCTCCCGAAAAAATCTCCTAGCTATGGCCCTGCACAGTAGATAGATGTATAAATTATAGTATGAGATTTGGCCACGAGGGGCGTTAGCTCCTATAAGAGCTATTACTCTATACAGACAAGACTTTTCACTCCTTCATTCTTTAAAAATGGCTTTAAATAAAAAAAAAAGCTATGTATAATAAATTTATAAATAATTTAAAAACTCTTTGTAATTAGCAAAAGAAAAAGACAAAATATTCATTTTATAACTTTGATATTAAACAAAAGAAAACATTGAATTAATCACTAAACAATACAAAAGAAAAAGCGAGAAGAAAAAAATAAATCAAAAGCGAAATTAACAAGGCATGCCTCTTCACAAGAAAAATAATGGAAAAAAAAACAAGTGTAGAATTGTAATAAAAACAAAGAAGTTGGTGAATACAAGAGTTTGCGTGGTCCTAAGAGCAACCAGAAGGGCGTTGCGTGATGCTTTTAAGTAGCAATTGGTCCCTGAGGGCCTCCTTCGGTCCAAAAAGTAGTCAAGAGGATTGACCAGGAAAAAAGACAAATCCCGGGGGCATTTTGGGATCAATGCCGCCGAAAAAAAAAACAAATTCAAATAAAAAATAAGAGGATATTATCAAATAAAGAGAATTGTAATCTCTGTTTTTCAATAATTGAAGCCTTTGGAAAATATTCACTCAGGGGCTTATATTTTGTGAGTTGGTTGTTAGTAAAATAAAAATTATTTAGATCATAGGTTCCCAACGTGGGCGATAACGGGGGCGGGGGGTGTCAGTAGAAGTCAGACCCAAAGAAAATTAGGGGAGCAATGAGGTGGGGCGTGGGCAGATTTAAAAATATAGTCTAAAAAAGGCAAAAAAAAATATCACGTACCGTACTAAAATAAAGTAAAAATTAATATAGGCCGAGTTTAATTTTTGTTATTGTAGGTATTGTATTAATTTTTATCACGTGGATTTAGTACTTTAGCAATGTTGGTAACTAAAAAGAGAAATTGACTTCATGTTACCGCCGCGGGGGCCTTACGGTTGTGTTTTAGTAAAATCGAGCCTGATATTTACAAACTCCTTAACATTAACTATGTCATAAATGTATGTCTTTTGAATGTTAAGAGGGCTCGGAAGCGAAGTGGTTACGCATGTTTTTCCCGATAAGATGGCGTAGTGTGTCATAAAAAGTACGCCCAAAAAATCAAGTAATTCAAAAATTTGACAAGAGATGTCAGGATGGTAACTAATAATATTTAATGCATTTGGTCGATTTTCATTGATCTTTTAACAATAAATACTTTATAAATGTTATTATATATTATGTATCTTTTATAAAAGCATAAAAATATATAAATATAGGCCAGAAGGGGATCAGCTGTTAGACTAGCCTGCCATCTATTGCAAGAATGCTGAACTAATTTGATATTTGATTTTTAAATAAATCATCCAAGCTTATTTTAAAAATTTCTTAATTAATATGTGATTAATAATAAAAATAAATTCATTTTTAAATTTAAAAAAAATTAAAGATTATTGGGACTGATTGTCTTTTTGTATTTGCTTGATAACAAAAAATTAATTACGATAATTTATTAATAAGTCATTAAAAAAATTATAGCTCGATGTCCCAATAATCTCTTATGAATTTAATTCATTAAAAAAAACCGCATTGAAAAATTCCGCATTGAAAAACCCCCTTAATAAAAATATTCCTCATAGTATGTGTTTTAATAGTCGTGGCAATAGTTGTTTTAAATTCGCCGTAGTAGGCCTAAGTAAAATTAAGATGGTTGGGGGGGAGGGGGGGCGCTAGCAAAAAACATATTCACAAAGAGGGCGATGAGCAAAAGGAAAAGGTTTAGAAACTAAACTTTAGAACTATTCGTCAAAATAAAAATAAAAAAAAGTCCTCACTACATTTTGTTTAAATGTCATAAATTATATTTCCATATTAATACAGTCAATATTTAATTAATGTGTGTATTCTCTTGGGAATATATAATATTATTTGCTAAGTTCACAATGTTGTTAAATAATTATATTTCGAAGATCGAAATACAACACGAAAATTTATTGTAATATTGTTTAAATAAACATAACCCAAAATTTCCTCATTTGTCGAAAGTTTCTCTGGCTTTTTAGTTTAAATAAATAAATTTTGCATTTATGTTTGTTTAATCATCTACTACACTATGCTGGAAGAAAATTATTAAATGAAGAAGACACATAAAATCAATTAAAAGAAAATAGTACTAGTGCTTTATTGGTGTACTTTTTTTAAACTATTAATATTTTGTTTGTAATTTCGTTAATAATTAACCGAATGAAGAATTTCTGGAAAGCTAAAAGATTACTTAATATCGTAAATATACGCATTCAGCACCAATCACCTCCAATTAGGCTGAATCTCTAGATTTCTATATATCTTAACTACTTGGATATTTTTAAGAGGAAAAGCCATTCTAGAAAATTCTAAATAAACACCGCTTTAGAGCACACTAAAATTTTATTTTCTTTAAATCTCTAAAACTAGAGGCATATGCCCAGAGAATAGCTCAAAATACGCCGGTACCAATGTTCACACTATTGCCCTGTGTAATGTTTCCCAATTTTAAGAAAAATCTAACGCAAAGGTTGTTTTAAATTAATTTTTATATGAACCCATTATGATCCCATGATGAAACTTATTTTATCTTTAAACCTTTAAGAGGGTTCAGGATCGACGTCTAAACGTACTTTAAAAAAAACTAGATTATTATGAGGAATTTTTCAATGCGGTTTTTCTTTTAAATGAATTAAATTCATAAGAGAATATTGGGACATCGAGCTATAATTTTTTTAATAACTTATTAAAAAATTATCGTAATTAATTTTTTTGTTATCAAGCAAATACAAAAAAACAATCTGTCCCAATAATCTTTAATTTTTTTAACAGTTAAATTTAAAAATGAATTTATTGTTATTATTAATCACATATTAATTAAGAAATTTTTAAAATTAGCTTAGATGATTTATTTGAAAACCAACTGTCAAATTAGTTCAGCATTCTTGCAATAGATGGCAGGCTAGTCTAACAGACAATATAGTATTAGCCTATATCTGGCCTATATTTATATATTTTTATGCTTTTACAAAAGATACATAATATATAATAACATTTATAAAGTATTTATTGTTAAAAGATCAAATGAAAATCAACCAAATGCATTAAATATTATTAGCTACCATTCTGACATCTCTTGGCAAATTTTTGAATTACTTGATTTTTTGGACATGATTTTTATGACACACTACGCGATCTTATCGGGAAAAACATGCGTAACTACTTCGCTCCTGTTCCCCCTTAAACAAGAATTATTTTAGAATTTTTTCGAAAATATTTGAAGGAGTGAAGTTTTGAGAAAAATTAATTTAAATTTTTGATTTTGGAATTAAAAAAAAATTTTATTACCACTCCTATTGTGTTGTATATCATTGGGCATCTAAAAAGCTGTAAAATGACACTTCATTCATCTCTCTAACTCTTCTCTAAGAGATTTTATAGCAATTTAAGAAGATGTGGTTAGGTCAATTTTTTGCCATTAACATGCCATATTTCTTAAACGAGTTGAGATATCAAGTTGAAATTGGGGGCTTTTTCTTAGTCTCTATTGACTGTAACTATGATACAAATTTCTTATAAATCTGAGATAGTGAGGTTAAGAAGTGTGTTGATTTGACGTGGAATGACTCGTATATAAAAAAAGCTATTTATTTCATTTTTCCTACGTAAAATTTAAAAAAATTTTTTTTCTTAAAATGTCTTCTCATTAGAGGGAGTTGAATATTCCGAGGTCGCTTCGTTCGTTGAGAGAATATTATTCAAAATTATCCTCTCTCGAATGGAATCCTTAAAAAGGAGATCGGAGATTGCCTCCTTGCAGATAGAGAAGAGAGGGAGAGAGAGAGAGAGAAAAAGAGAGAAATCCTCGAAATGCTCGTAAGAAACAGACGTTTCTCGAGTGTCATGTTTAAATGGCGGCGTTCATTTGCCCAAAAAGACCTTATGGCTGAGACTCAATCTCCAGGCTTGTCTTTTTTTTTTTTTTGCTACCAACCCTCTCAAATGGCCCAGAAGGCGACAATTCTTCCAGCCGATAAGCGGCCGATCGATTTACGTTTTTTTTTTTTTTCGATATTTCCAAAAAAAAAAAAAATCGTGAAGCTAATTTTCCCTCCGAAATAGAGATTTCAAAAAATCGTTGTTTTTGATTTTTTTTTTTTATTTTAAATCTTTTTCGGCATCGGAGGCCATTTAGATCTCCTCTTTGTTTCAAATGAAATAAATATTTATTGCCTGGTAAAACAGGCCCCTGACTTCTAGCACCAGTCTATTTTATTTGAAGAATGGCAGAAGGTGGCAACCAGGAAGGAGTGTAATATCTAAATCAGGCATGTCAAAAAGACTACTTACTCAGACGTTTAAAAAAATCTGTATTGTTAATTGCACGCACACAAGCCCTCTTTCTCTTGGTAAGAAAGTTATATAAATGTTACTGGTCACACCAGATTTTTATGCTGAAGACTACATTTAGTTTCCCCCGATAAATTAGAATTCAAGATGTAATATTAATAAACATGGGAAAATATTTATATTTGTTTACCAGAACAGCAATTTCTTCTCTCTTTTCTATGAAGTACAAGTTGGCTTCAAAAAATTTCCAAGGCAAAATGAGATTGTTATTCTCGACATTTCGGTCCTAATTTATTCGACCATCATTCGGCTATCCCGAACTATCATATATAAATGTACAGTGAGGGACAATATTAAATCCCACCTATGCGTTTTCTACCAGTGATTATTTCATTATTTTTTTTAAAAACATATTATATATTTTTTAATTGAAACTTTCTAGTTTCAAACCTATAGAAAATTTCAATAAAGATTTTTATTTTATTTTATAAAAACAATGAAATAATTACAAGTAAAAAACACCGCATGGGTGGGACTTATTTATGTTATTGTCCCTCCCTGTACATTAATATTCGGTTTCTGGCCCTCGGGGCTGGTGGTAGGTGTTAGCGTGCAAACCTCGTATACCAAAAGTCGCGGATTCAGACCCCAGGCAGTCCGATGATTTTATTTAAGCCATTTGGATACCAAATGGCTTAAATAAGAATGCCTGGTCCTTTT
>JAKCPI010027619.1:0-19106 GCA_023213315.1 Euborellia annulipes
TTACCTCTCAACCCAAACTATAACTCATGTTTTTTTCCACGATACAAAGTAGAAGAAGCAAACTGGCCCAGGTACCAATACATAATTACAGAAAACCTCTCAAACTCACCAATATTTGAGACAATAGAACAAGAATATAATCACTTCATAACAACAATAATCGAAGCAGCTAATTTGGCCATCCCACGAACAAAAATAGCTAAAATAAAACACCCTCCCATACCCTGGTGGACCCAAGAATGCAAACAAGCAATAGAGAACAGGAAAGCCGCACACAGGCAGTACAAAAATAATCCAATCCTGGACAACTTCTTGGAACTCAAAAAGCAACAAGCTCGGGCTAAAAACACAATCAAACAAGCAAAGCGAAATTCCTGGATACAATATTGTAGCTCCATAAATAGAAATAGATCATCGGCAGATACCTGGACCAAAATAAAAAGAATACAAGGAGTACATAACACCAACACAATTTTCCCTCCTCAGGAAATCCTAGAGCCATTCCTGGATAAACTTGCGCCAGCTTGGACTCCATACGATAGCCCAAACCCTCAAATATACAGCGAAACAGATGTTATATTAAGTCCACCTTTCTCACTACAAGAATTAGAAAAAGTAACCCAACAAACTGTAAAAAACACAACTCCAGGAATTGATAACATACCTTATCCAATGCTAAAATACTTACCACATATAGGACTACTATCTCTCCTAAAAATATATAACAGTATGAGAGATTCAGAATCCATACCCATTTCTTGGAAAACGCAACTTATAATCCCCATTCTTAAGCCAGGAAAGGACAAGCAAAACGCAAGCTCCTACAGACCCATAGCACTCTCATCTTGCCTATTAAAACTTTATGAAAAATTAATTAAACTAAGGCTAGAATATTTTCTCGAAACAACGTACCAACTCCCACTATTATCATTCGGATTCAGAGCCTTCGCATCTACAATGGATAACTTATCTCTCCTTGTTAGCAATATACAAGAGTCAATACTCACCAGAAAATACACAATAGCTGCCGCAATAGATATAGATGGCGCCTACGACAATGTAGACCTCCATATTTTGTTTAACAAGCTCATCACTTTAGGTATAGGCAGTCGCGCAAGCAAGGTCATATTCAATCTCCTCTTTGGCAGACAGATTTACATCAGAACAAATCCGGTAAAGTCCTCACTCTCGAGAATCCTGTATAGAGGTATCCCACAGGGATCAACTCTGAGCCCACTTCTCTTTGTCTGCTACACATACGACCTTGCTCCATCCATAGCTTTCAATACAAAGGTTCTCCAATATGCTGACGACCTTATCGTGTATGCTTCTTCCTGCAATTTAGAAGACTCTTTATCAGATTTAGATATGTCTATTTTTGCTCTAATAGATTATCTTAACATGAATAGCTTTACCTTATCTCCTTCAAAATGCTCAGCTTGCATCTTTTCAACCCGCAGAATTCCCGCCTGGCAAAGCGTAGTCCTCGGGGAAACAGAGTTTCCACTTACCAATAAGATAAAGTATCTTGGCCTTACAATAGACTCCAAACTCAACTGGAAAGAACATGTAAATATAGTAAAAATCAAATGCCAAAAATACATTAACTTAATGAAAATAATAGGAAATTTTACCTGGGGGGCGGATCCGATGATTATGCTTAACTTCTACAAGGCCACCATACGAGCATCCCTCGATTATGGTTGCTTTTTATATAGAGCCGCTTCAAAGACAACTCAGCTAGCAATAGACAGAATTCAATACCAAGCAATAAGAATCGCCATGGGTTATATGCGTTCATCACCCTGCAACGCAATGCTCATAGAATCCAATAATATGCCTTTAGATCTTCGCACCCGCCTCTTAGCATCAAAATTCATTTTGAAACGTCTATCCAGATTTTACCACCCTGTAACCGAAGCTCTCTCTTCTTTAAACAATAGATACAAAGATACAAACAAAACGCAACCTCCTCTCCTTATAGCATACAACTATATTAATAATCTCGAAATAACAATAGAAAAGGCATCGCTCCCAGCTATGTTCCACATATCTCCCGTACTATTAAACCTTCAGCACGACATAAGCATTGAAAACCCAACTGACTTCAACTTCGACAGCGTCATATATACGGATGGCTCCAAATTGATAAATAATACAGGTTGCGCATTCTTCGACGATAAAAACTCAAATTTTGGTCTATTCATGCTTCCAAGGTCATTTTCAAATTTCACGGCAGAACTCTATGCCATACGAGAGGCAATTCTCTACAGCCTAACGCATTCCTTTAACTCATGCCTAATAATCACTGACTCTCAAAGCGTTCTTAAAGCCATTTCAAACTTCAGGAAGAGCAAAGCAACTAATATCCAAGTAGGGTATATAAATAAACTATTAAATAATGCCACACAAAATAACACCAGAATATCACTAAGATGGACAAGAGGGCACAGCACATCACAAGGCAATAGAATAGCCGACTTCTTGGCCAAAAGAGCGGCATACCAAGGCACCCAACTGAACGCACCAACACCATGGCAGGATGTATATTCACAAGCAAAAGCTCACTTTAAAGATATCTGGAACCATACATGGAAGCAATCATCACAAGTAACAGGTTCAGCACTGGCAAAACTTAAACCCTCAATTGGGCCACCTTGGTTCACCCCATATACATACCTGAACAGAGCAATAATCACAGCAATTAACAGGATAAGAATCAATCACACTCGTACTCCGGCTCATCTTGCACGATTTAATATAATACCGTCACCACTGTGCCAATGTTCCAACATCCCAGCAACACCGTACCATATTATTTGTGAATGCACACTCCACGAAAATAACCGCAAGCAATATTCAATAAAATTTAACCCAAACTTCAGAGACCCCACAAAGTTCCTGCAGTTCCTAAAATCTCCGCAACCGGAAGACCTTCAAGACTTAAATCTCTTCATCACTGCCTCAAAAATCATTCTATAATCTAACAACAGACTTTGGATCATATTCTTGCTACAAGTGTTATTGAGAGTCATTTAATTTGTATGGTGTTTTTTACTATTCATATTTTTTGTTAACTGTTCTTCATAGTCATTTATTTGTGATATTTTATTTTTATATTAATGTTTTTTCAGATGAACTATGCACTTTTATAAAAGTTTTATTGTATTATGTTTTTTATAAAATGTACTATAAAAAGTGGGGCTGAATGACCCAAGGTCAAAGGCCGGAAAATAAAGAAAAAAAAAAAAAAAAACAAAAAAACAAAACAAAACAAAAAAAAAAAACAGTAATATCAGTACAGTCAAATGTGTTAATTTATTTAACAAAATAGTTTTCTATAAAATATATACTAAATATTATTTAACAAAATAAACACTTTATAAAAAAAAAAAACGTAATATTTCTGAGAAACTAACTTTTAATTTGTAACTGAACGTATAATTAAAATTAACAATGAGGAGAGTAAGGAAGCCGGAAGCAATTAAAGAAAAATTATTTCTCTTTTTCGCTTTATTTAATACAATTGTCGACGTTTCGGTCGATTTTTCCGGGCTTCATCAAGACAAATGTTATTGACTCGAGCTTAGAGGGGCTCTTGGCAAACATAACATTTGCCCTAATGCTGTTCGCACCAACAGTTATGTCAGGAGTTGCCAAGAGCCCCTCTAATCTCGAGTCAACAACAATTGTCCTGATGAAGGCCGGAAAAATTGGCCGAAACGTCGACAATTGTATTAAATAAAGCGAAAAAAGAGAATAATTTTTCTTTAATTGCTTTCGGCTTTCATGAGGAGATCAAGATCATTGCTTTTAATTTGCATTGTAATTTACAACTAAAAGCATTTCAAAATTAACTTCTTTAAAATTATAGCGTTTATCGCTTAATAAAGTTTTATATTTTGAAAATGATCGTTCCACATCAACAGATGTGATAGGGGCATATTTAAATGAACTTAGTGCAATAGGTTCGATTTCCTCCATCACATCAACTTCATCTCCTTGAAGTATTTTATTGATTTTACATAAATCCGCTAGTCCAGGATTTTTTTCTAGGATATGTTTTAATTTATTTTTCAACAAATTTCCTTTTTCCCCGGGTATTTGATTTACATGGGTTTTCAAATTATCAATTATATTAATATTTTCGCTCAATGCTATCCCACGCCTTTCTAAATCTTCAATAATTTTTAAAAGAAATTTACAATTGGCATAAATGAATGCCAGATCTTTGCCAGTATTGGTGGTTTTAAGCAATTCATGTACTTTTTGGACACAGAGAGCATCGTCCACTTCTGCAATTTTAAGAACCACACTCTTGAATTCAAGAAAATTGTCTGCATAGAAAACTGCTGCTGCAAGCCACGTACCCCAGCGAGTTATTACTGGTTGGGGAGGCAACGGTTTTCCAAGCATTAATTCTTTGTAAACATCAACCCTTGAAGGGGCCTTTAAAAACATTTTTTTGCCGTTGTTTATTAATTTATTTATATGTGGAAAAATTTCTCTTATTTTTTCCGCTAGGCGATTGCAGGCATGAGCGATGCATGTCACATGTATAATTTTAAAGTAAAAAATTTTTAATGATTGTCCGGCCTTTACCATATAGGGGGCTGCATCAGAAATAAATAGCAATACTTTATTTTCAATCGACCCTGTTGAAATAAATTTTAGCCCATCATTAATAAATCGACATATAGTCTCATAATTAGTTTTTTCAAGATGTTTTGAACAGACCAAAAATGGATTTTTTGGACCATTTGGGCTTAAAACGCCAACCAATAAATTAGCTACGTAGATACCCCTAGGGTCGGTAGTTTCATCTACAATTAAATATAAATAATTATCAACTAACTCATTTTTAATTTTCTCTATAGTCTTATTATAGCAAATGGGTAGATAATTTTTTCTCAACGTGCTTTCGTCGGGAATTTTGTTATTTGTGTATTTGGCCAAAAAGTCTTTGAAGGGGGTCTTTTGCAAATTCCAAAGTGGGATTCCAGAAGCCACCATGGCATGACACAAATCTTCAAAAAATATTGTTTGTTCAGCTATACCACGCATAGAAGTTAAGAGTTGCTGAGTTTTGACATCTTTACGTTTGACGCTGACCAAATGTAAGTCTACAAAATAAGGCTCGATTTGTAATTAAAGAAATAAAAACCTAATTAAACGACATACCTGTTTTGACGTGTTGATCAACTTGCGACTTCCGATAGCTCGAAATTTTTTTTCCGCATGGATTGCAAAAAACAACATTACCTTCAGTCGTAAATATTTTATCCTTTTCATAGGGAGCAATCCATTGCGAAATTTTTGAAGCAAACGAGGACCCCTGTTTTGGCATTTTTTTTCTTTAATTAATTTGACTTCGAACTATGAACACAACTGACTTGATATTCATCCAACGAAAATTCTAGAAAAACTAAATTTATTTCTTAAAAGAGGATATAAAGAATAAAAAATATATAGTTATTTATTTTTTACAATGTAATAAAAGGATTTAAATTTTTTTTTTTCGTTTAATTTTTTTTTTTTGTTTTTAGAAAAAAAAATTAAAAAATTAAAATAAAATGGAGCTTTTACTGAAAAAAAATTTAAAATATCCAAAAAGCTTTAAATATGCAACTTTATGCAATATTGGCCAAATATGCAAAAATATGCAATATAGAATTTGAACCCTAGCTCCAAGGGGGCATGATTCGGATAGAAAATTGGTTTTCAGTGATGTACCTATTAGCAAATAGAATATGCAATTGCATAGGAATCCGGTCTCTAATCATAATATAACAAAGAAATTGAAAATTTCGAAATTTCTGAAAAAACTTATGAGGTACTACTTCCAAGTGACGTATTTACTCCAAAAGGTGATAGAAGTCTACAATTTTAGTGTAAGGAGCATATACCAAATTTCATCGATCTAGCTGCTTTGGTTTTTAAGCAATCGTGTTCACACACACACACATAATGCCCAAAATGGTATTTTTGGACTCAGGGAGGTCTAAAACGTGGAGAAACATCAAAATCTCGAAGTCGAATTTTTTTACGATAACAATACTTTCTCTAATCGAGAAAGTAAAAACAAATTGCGAAAGAATGTTGCGTAGCACAAATTCGAGAGATCTCTTTCCTTTAGCTTTGTATACTCATTGTAGCTCGCATGTCTTCAAACTTGCAATCACTGATGTCTGTTCCATCCAAAGCATAAGAAATTGTATGGGAATTATATGAATCTAGTATTATAGGGAGCATTGCAAACTTTTTTAAATACCCAAAAAGATTAAATATTTATAGGCTATCTTAAAAAATTCCTTTCAAAAAAATTGTCTAGAATCAAAGAGGACGAAATTAAAATCTCTCTGCCCTACTCGATGGGTAGAGCGTCACGATTCAATTTTGAATTTTTGGAATTGTTTAAGGCAGTTGTTGATAGCCTTAATACTATTTCAATATTTTGCTGATCGTGAAGCATCAATAAATGCAAATCTAGAAAGACATTCAATATGAACATAAGTTTACATATTTTGAGTAAAGTTTTGAGCGAAGTAAGCTGACTTCTACAAACTGAAAATATGGACACCAGATTTTTATTAGTTATTAAACTACAAAGAGCAATTTTTATTATGCTGAGAAATAATAACTGGATTCCAGACATCTGGTATTTGATATTTAGAGAATATAAAAAATTGAAAAGGGTAGATAGTTCGAAGTTTTTTTTCGAAGGGTCAATCGGTCAGTCAGATAGATTTCTGCTTCGGTGACTTATCTCTGATGGTTGATTCTTTAAGAGACATAGAATAAGAAAAAGCAAGTAAAAATTCATATAACATGAGAAAAAAAAGTGGAGGGAACCGGTATGGCAAGCGTTGTTCTCTTGAAGGACTGAGGATTTAATAATATTTATTTAGTCTTTTTTGGCATTTGGTCACCATATTTATCCAACTAAATTTCATTGAGCAAAATACTGACCTTTAAGGTGCGCGTCTAGAAAAGTCGTAGGAACACGATTGACTACCGAGTTACTCGAGACGGCAAGATATGGCGTTAGTTTTTCCCATATGAAAACAAGGGACTTATTCCATTTCATTTGAAAGATTCCAGCTAGTTATTTAAGGGTAAAAAATTAATTATTTTTTAACAGAATGATTAATAATTTAATTATCTATAAGATATAGAGTGAATTTTTTTTTTATATCTTTTATTTAATGTGATTAATCTAAAGAAAAATTTTAATTTTTCGAAAATCAAAAAAAGGGCTTCTATAAGTTCTAGATATTTTAAATAGCTTTAATTAAAAAAAAATTTGAGGTCAATAGCTTCAAAATTGTGACCGCTGGAATCTCCCAAAATTAGCACCCCGAGACGCGCACCTTAAATCACGAAGCAGAGTTATATAATATATCCATCCATGGTTATATATTTTTTTTGAAAAATTAAAAACATCTTTCTAGAAGATTTCTGTTTCGTTTACTTTCTCTCTTTTTAAAAACAGTCTGTAAATTATGGGAGGGAATTGTATTCTAAATCTCAGCAAATGGGACCTTGGAGGGGGCAAACGACTCATAGATTCTTCTTGAACGTCGCCAGGCTTACGAGCCTCCTTAGCCTCGTCAGTTAGCCCCAAAGTGGGAAATATCTGACTTTGTCAACAACAACACCACCACCCTCTTTATTTATTGGTTTAACTTTAAGAAAAAAAAAAATTTAAGTGAGAGACAAAGAAGCTGGATTACTTTTCGAGTGTCAGTGGGATTTATTAAAAATTATTATCCCATTGGATAAATCCAGCTACCGGGTGAACACGAAATATAAAGAATTTTATTAATAATAAGGATATTAGATGAATTCCTTTAAAAGACGTAATTTTTGAAGAAATAAGAACTACTCACGGATGATGTATTTCTTTGGGGGATGAATGATCTTAGATGCCCGAAAAGACCTTAAAATAAATTTAAAAAAAAAGAGGAAAATTAATTAATTAATCTTAAATGAATGTTTATTGAAATAAAGGATAGAGCACTCAGGGATAAACTCGATTTAGCGTTACGAAACGCTGCACTCCTTCACGCGCTAGCCCAGCAAATTTTAATTTTCTTGGGCCATCATGTCACCTGGAAACAAGAAAAGGCGGCTGTCGACAACACTCAAGAAATTTATATCTCAAAAACCAGTTAAAAATTCATTGAAAATTATTTGAATCTCACCAATAACCTGTCGTAATTTTGTGTACAAATTTCACTTCTCTAGAATGCATACAAAATGATCGAAAAATTTTATTTTCTTAATTTCATTTTAAAATTGATTGTTTCTGGAATAAGTTAATCCCTTGATTACATTTTATATTAACTAATCAATAAATAAATGCTAACCGAATTTATTTAACGACATATCTGTCAAGAGAGTCAATCGAACGTGTGTGTCTATCAATCGTTGTTTTTTATATCCATGAAAATAAAAAATTAAAATATAAAATAAAGCAGCTGCTTAAAATCAATAAATTTACAATATCTCACAGCTTCAGAATGATAATATTGGCATTTCATTCATTTTCATTCTAGAAATATTTTTTCAGTAAAAAAATTTTAATTCAAAATAATATACTACTTTGGTAATTCAGTGGTTTCCAATCCTTTTCTCCTTGTGAACGAAGCCCTGCTTGGATCCGGAAGAAATTGGTGAACCCCTTACTGCCAATCAATTGAAATAAATAGGGAGGGGATCTAAATGACCTCAGATGCCAAACAAAATAAATATAAACTCTACTGCTAGTAGATACCATATTTGGACCCTGATATGCAATGGTGTGTCAAAGACCAAAAAATTCAAAATTGAGTTAAGCACGGAATTTTTTATAATTATATAATATAATATAATAATAATTATAATTATATATAATCCAATGAAGACAAAAAACTAATGTTGATTTTCTCAAAACTCGATGTTTGGTCTTTGACACACCATTGCATAACAGGGTCCATATATGGTCAGCTACTGGATAGTTAGTTAGAAATATTTTATTCATTATTAGTTTTACATATTGTTTTCCACTTGGGAAAAGAAAATATGCTTTACAATTTGAACTGTTGTTTGGACGCTTTAATGGTCTTTTGAACAATGCCCACACTTTGCTGTTTCTTAAATTAAAACTACTGGCAGTGGCGGATTAAGACAATGTAAGGCCCTGGGCGCAAAGGAAATTAATTAATAGGTATTATAAATACAAAACCTTATTTTAATTACTTGCATGTAATTTATTAATCTTATTTTTGTTTCAACATTTTATAATACTATATTATTATAATATAATAATTATTAACATTATAATTATGTGTTTTTTCTAGGTTTTTCTTTATCGAATTTCTCAATAATAACCTCACAAATCAAACTATTGGATAGTTCGCCTTCAATATAAATACAGATAAATAATTTAACCTATTTTCATAAATTTTGTTTCTAACGTAGTTTTTTATCCTTTTTAAAGCAGAAAAAGAACGAACGCTCCCCTTGAGCATTCGCATTAAAATAATGATTGAATTTCATAAGTCAATTGATAAATTTTTTATAAAAATGAAATGAAATTTTATATCACGATCAAAAATAATATGATAATCAATTTTGGGGGCCCCCATATTCGACGGGGTCCTAGGCGTGCGCCTTATGATCCGCCACTGGCTACTGGCATAAAATCTTTTTAAACATTTATTTCTTTGACTATAAAATTTTAAAATTTTACATGCGTAGCCTATAATATAAAATTTAAAAAATTTTCAAGACAAATATCTCAAAAACTATTCGACATATCGAAAACAACTTTTTATGCCTTTAAATAATCTGAAATTTTTTGCTACATATGCACTGAATTGATTACAATAACGAACAGAGAAGCCTACTATGTAGATATTATTTCTTAGCTAATTTAATTATAAGGACCCTCGCCCAAAAAATAAATACATTGTTGCGTATTATCCATTTATTTGTAAATATTTCGACCCCAGTGATATGGCATTATAAAAATTGCATTCTTGGAATTCTCAGCGATTTTGTCATATTGGATGGGAGAAAGTAACGATTTGTAAAACATCTGTTGATTGTACTGAAGATGATTCCATATCACTGGGCTCGAAATATTTACAAATAAACGGATAGTTCGCAAAAGTATTTTTTTCGGCCGACAGTCCTTATAATTAAATTGATCTTCATTACGGCCATCTATAAACAATTTCTTAGTTAATTTGCAAAATAATCTGCTGTTGTCTTTGTTTTATTTATTCACCTATTCACTGTGAGCACTCTTGTTGACGCTCATCAGCAATAGATAATAAATGAACATTTGTTAAATTTAAAAATCTTGTTTATCGAACCCGACAGTCTCAGAGTACAAGAGCGCCTCGTCACGATTGTAAAAAGAGAATATTTTAAAATTAATGTAGAAAAAGAAGAAAGGGATGAACCCTTTGCTTTACCTTCCCATACAAAATTGTCATCATTTGTTTAACCCTTATCACTCTTAATAAACAAAGGAACATCGTTCAAATCCAATTAAGATCTTAGATCTAACAACTTTTATTATCTTATAATCGGATTATAAAATTAACTCTTTTGATTAAAACAAGTGAAATTTAATGCAGTTAAAGGCTTTTAAATGAGAAACAAGGAACTCCCTCTGTAATCATGAAAAATTACCTTTAAAATACATAAGATATATGATATATAGGCGTAACCTACTAATTATTTTTTTTAATTTAAATACTAAGGATGCAATGTCCGGAAAAAGAAAATCATATTAAATAAAGAATTGTTTGGAGGGTGAAAGATTTGATGCAGTTGTATCATAAGATTATTTTAGATATTTTCCCTCTTATCGCCTGCATCCAGCAACTTCAGCTTTTCATTTATTAATCTAGCAAATTTGATTTGTCTTACGAAATACTGTTGATATAGTCAGGGGCGCCGGAACGAATTTTAATCAGGGGGGGGCAAAAATTTTTTTTTTAGAAAATCAAAATAATTTAATATGTTTAATTAGTATAAAAAAAAATCTAGTATAAAACTTTAAAATTTTAAATAAAATCACAATTTTAATAAAATTAAAATTTTAAAAAATTTGGTAGTGATTTTATTTATCAAAAAATTTGGAAAAAATGAATTTCTTACTCTTTTATTTTTTTTTTTTAATTTAGAAGATTTTATATTTCAAAATTAAATATATAGGCTAAGAGAAAGAAAATATATCATTTTTAAAAATAAATGAAATAAAAAGAAATTTTGCCCCCCTCTGCCCCCTCTGTAGTACCCTTGCCCCCCCCCCCCCAGTTCCGGCGCCTATGGATATAGTAAAAAAGTAAAAACATTAGCTAGTTTCTAAATAAAGAAACCATTCAATAAAACTGTAGCTATTAAGTGTGTGTTTGATTTTTTTTTTTTTTTTTTTTTTTTCAAATAAAAAAAATACACTTTTTCCCATTCACACTCGCATTCACACACACATACGCACAGTCTTTTCGGCAACTTAGGCCATATAAGACTACGATAACCGTTATTATTTATAATATCTATTGGGGGTCCAGGCATTCTTATTTAAGCCCGTGTGTTTGATTATGATTTTTGAAATTGACTCTCAGAAATTTAGGTGTTCATATTTCTTAGAGGCAAATAAAAAATTTAGGTGTTGTTCGTTTTTGGATCTTATATTTGAAGCGTTTATTTTGAAAGTGGTGTAAGTCCATTTTTTTAAATAAGATATAACATAATTTAGGCTTAAATTAATGTAAATTTTATATATGTATAACTAGCTAGTGGTAAATTTCTTAAAATATTCCCATGTTTTGTACAATTGAAAATTGGTCGGTAAATAATAGATTTTTTAATAAACAGATTTGTTAACCTTTCATTTTCTCAAAACAATAGAAAATGGTCTTACACCACTTTCAAAATAAACGGTCCATTTAACACATTTTTAAGCTGTAAGAGTTTCTTGGATATCTTCATTGATTCAATATTCTTGATGAAGTTCTCTATTTTTTAAAGTGGAACTTTTATTTGATGGCCTCAAATTGTTTCGTTATTTTGTCTGAAGTTATGGGAAGGACAAAGATAATTTTCGTTATTATTTTTATCCTTCCTATAACTGTAGCTATTAAATAGATAGAAATGTTGTTACTATGTGTTTAATTTTCTTTGTCTTTTGTCTGCATGTTTTTTCTATGTATTTATTTTCTTAATGTTATTTGTTGTAATGTTTTTCCTATTTATGTATTTTTTATGTATGTTATTTGTAGAATTTTATATGCTTGTAGTGTTGTAAACTGGCTGGATGGATTGCGGCCAGCAACAATGGTGAATAAAGAAAAAAAAATATTGCTTTATTATTATTTTGTATAAAAAAAGATATGCCCCCTCCGTGAGATGTTGACAAATGTCAATATTGATAATCTTAAAGTCAAGGGGAGTGAATTCAGATCCCAGGCAGTCCGATGAATTTAATAAAATCATTCGGATAGCAAATGGTATAAATAAAAGTCTAAATACCGAAAGCTTAAAAAAAAGATATATTCGATATTTTCTGGGGTGTGTTGGGATAATAGGCTTACTGAACGTTCCCACACTATTTATTTAATTATAAATAGAAGCAGAAGTTTGTTATTAGACTTCACTTTGGTTAATATATCAAAATCAAATTTTATTGTCTCATCATCAATCCATCCATTTTGAATTATTATTTAATGTAAATTTCCGAAGAGTTCTCGCCGCCGCCGCTGCCGTCGTCATTTTCATAATATTGTTATAATAAATGACACTTCGAACTAATTCCAGTTTAATGTTAGTTTGAAGTTTCACTCACTCACTCACTTTATTATAATGAAATAATAAAAATAAAACATTTACTATGTTTAGAGTTACATAATTTTGTAAATGATGATGGCTAACTCTTTAACAGCAATTTCAAATTGGAGTGATAATAGAACAATAATAACTTGGAACAAAGCGTTCAATTTAAAGCAAATGATTGTAAATAATCTGAAACAATAAAATATTTCGCCAGATTCTGGAAAAAATTTCAAGTGGAATTTTAATTTATTTCTTTTAAATAATTTCTTTAATGAAAAGTTTCCTCGAGTGCATAATTCAGCCATTTCTTAGAATTTTTAATTAGAGTCCTTTTTAATCTTACATATAATGAAATCTTTTTACTTTTAATTCATATTAACTAATAAGTACTTAAGGTACATCATCCTAATTAATTCCATTCAACTCTTCAAAAAACACATCCATGCCTGGAAAATCTATACTTGTTTTTAAAATCAATCATTAAAGCTGTATACAGCTTAAAAAGAAAAGAAGAGAGAATCTTTTCAGATTTCTCAGAAATTAATACCTTCCAAAATAAATATCCTCTTTTAAACAAATAGCCCCAGGGCCCTGGCGGTAGAAATAATCTTTGTAAAATTTTCCATTGTTAAGAGAAACAAATTATTTTTTTGAACAATTGAATGAGCTAAGGGATTAAAAGACACAAAAAAAAATCAAGTGCTATAGTCGCCGGCGACCCTTGCCTTGTCGAAGAGGAACTGCCCCCGAGATCTTTGAAGTTAAGCATCGGCAAGCTCTGCTAAATCTGGGGATAGATAGGTGGCCCACCAAAAACAAGAGAGGTGAACGGCCGCTGGAAATCATCGGTACATGTTTAAAACAAATATAGTAGGCTTAATTATGATGGAGTCATAAGACTTGTGCAGCCAACTTTCATTTCAATTAAATTAACACTCCCACTGATGACGTTTTGGCTAGATGCTTTGAGGAAGCCTATACCTGGATCATATCATCTTAAAACTTTCCGAGCAGACACCATGTATAACCACTAAATGTTTCTTATTAAAATACTAATTTAGTGTTCTAATAAAGCAATTAAAAAAATATCAATCGTTAATTTCTTTTTAAAAAAAAGTTTTATAACTTTTTTTTGTTCACTAATTAAAATTAAGTTCTTATTTTACTTAAGATTTAGAGTTTAGTCGATTATAAAACTTTCTTTAAGAATAGGTAAGATTAAAAAATAATCGATGAATTTCTCTACCTTTAATGAAGTCGAGTGCCATCTCCAAGCCGTAAGTGTCCTTATCGCAATCGTCGAGAATATGCGCTCCAAAAGTGACGTTCGGCAGTAATCGATGACGGGGTGAATTGACCTGATCGAGGGTATATAGCATCGCCTCGATAGCTTGCACACCACCCTGTGGCATAACCGGCCCACATGTAATAATGTCCTCCCGTTCGTGGATCATCATTAACCCACCGAGGATGACATCACCCTCGATTACCGCCTCTTTTTTCACCGGCCAGGAAGACACAGTTGTGGTCGTCGATGACCAACCTCCGTTATTCCTTCGGGAACTACCCGATGTACCACCTTCGACGAAAGCATGGTGACCATGACGATGTCTTCGTGCTGAACACACCATCGCGAACACAAAAGAGAAGAACAATGTCCAAGCCACAAGCCAAACACCACGACACATTATGACGCCCAAGACCCCATTACTATAAAGTGCAAGACTGTCTGTTTGTCACTCACGCACTGGGGAGAAGTGAAGATAGAGTTATTTTCTAACACGCCATGTCCCAGTTGAAATATAGAGTTGTGGCTTGGAGTTCATTTCGCCTCTCGTTGGTTATTAATCATCTAGAAAGTCACAAGACAAAGTCGACATGAAGGATTCAATTTATTCTAATTCAAGGCTTAAAAAAAGATAAAAATGAAAATGAATTTGATCATCAACGAGTAAAAGAGATGATCTCATTGATGATAATGATAATGAACTTAATAATTAGAACTAAATATAAAGCATCACTCTTTTGAATAAACTATTGATCTGATAATAATTAAGAAAATTGATGTCAGCTAAAATGTTAAATAATAAAACATCAATCCTTGTTTAAAGATTTCTTCATTAAATTCTTGGAAGGTTGTTCAATTTTCGTTCTAGCAAATCATTAAGCCCGGATTAGAGTTCGATTGGTTGAAGTCTTTAATTCGCAGGGTTTTTTTTTACTCTTTTATTAGCTTTCATCTAAAATCCAATATACAGGGTGCACCAAAAAACTTCTTTATTTTGTTGGTCTTATTATTTTTAATGCAAGATATGATTGATGAGTGAGAAGGCTAGAAAAAAATGTAGCTATGAATATACATTAGATCAATTGTTGGACCTTGTATGATGATGTCCCGGTATTTGCAAATAAATGAATATAAAATTTAACTCCCATGTTCTACACATTTTCAAATGCTGTTTCTTGGAGGTATAAAAAAAAAGAAGATAAAAAAAAATGAATAATTAAAAAATACCATCGTGTATTCATATTACTACATTGGTGAAATGGAACTTCTACACAAAATTCGCACGTTAGAAAAAAAGTTTAGAAAATTGGTTAGTCTAATCGCGCCGGCTTTTTTCCGGATGACCATGATTTAGTAAACTTCTGCACAGATGAAATTCTATGCCTATAACTTTTTGCTATAGACCAGCGGTTCCCAACCCGTGGGCCGCGGACTTCTAAGAAAAAATAAAAATTATATGTATTTACATAAAATTATATATATACCCTGGGCCTCAGCGTTTTTTTTTTTTTTACGGAAAAAGTGGGCAGCACATCAAAAAAGGTTGAGAACCACTGCTATAGACGATATCCTGAATAAGGGACAATAAAATGGACCCGAAACGTTTAATTGGAGGCTTTATTTCAGGATGCTCCTACTCCTTCGCTCTACTATACACAGCACAGCCACTGACAGCATTAAAGAGGCTAATTAGATGATTCATTTCCTGGGGGATGAAGAGCAAAGTAATTTCAAAGGGAAAGAGATAAAGGTCAAGAAATGCTGCCAAAATATGCATGAAGAGAAAGAAAGGGAGGGGGAGAGATAAGATAAGATGTTTTATCTTATAATTAAGAACTCCTGCTAGAATGAACATAATGTATAATTAGAAGCTCTTAACAATTAGAAGAGTAGAGAGAACAAATCTCATTTTACTTGAAAGATTAACTTGATTAATTACCCTATAAATACAGAAAATTTGATATATTTTCTGTATACACAATGGCAGCGAGAGAGAAATTAAACATGATTTATATTTTATTTTCTATAAAGTTGTTCCTAACGGAATTGACTTATTCATATTTAAATGAAGGCAATTTATTTATATAATAATAAATGGTGCTTTTATTTCATAATAATGAGGATTACAGTTTTTAATTCGATGTGGTTCTGAAACTAATATTTGATAATCAGGGAGAATTTTTAGCCAAAATATTTCCACTTGGTTGTTGAAGGCGTTTTAAATCTCATATTTTGAAAGCAGCTGGCTTTAGTTTGGATGGGAAATAGCATTTTTATTTTACTTCTGCCAGGAAAGAAATCGTTCCCGCATCAAGTTTCAAATCATTGTAACTAATTCACTAAAAAACTCATTCACTTTCAGATAAAAATAAAACTTTAACAAATTTGAACTCCTTGAGTTCGATAATGGGGAGGCTCATTATGTGAATTCGTACTAAACACCAGTGAAGTGAAACTCATAGGCAAAATTCACATCCACGATAGGAAATTGATCAGATTTGTAACCAATAAATTTACCTTTTTTTTTCTCTCAATTTAATTATAAAATACTCATTCACAGAGCTAAAAAATTTCGTTTAAATTAATAAATAGATATAGACCAACTCTACAAAAATATTTTTTATTAGTCCTTTCGGATTCTCAGACTCTATAGGCTACTCATTATTTTGTTACACATATACGTATATAAGAGTCCAGACATACTTATATATCAAAGGAGGGAGAAAAGACATTCTATTGTGCTACTTGTGATAAAAAGCCTGGTCTTGATCCATAGATGTTTTAAAAATTATCATGTCGACGGCAAGAAGAAGGAAGAACAGCCACCAAGATCATCAATGTTAAGTAACGCCAAGTGGTGCTGAAAATCGGGATAGGTGGCCCCCGAAAAACAAGACCATTGAACGCCCGCCCGAAGCCATATAATCAAATTATAAAAATCAATGACCTCTGCAGCCGAAATGACCTTTTAGAAAAAAAAAAATTAAACTTTGAAAAAATATTTGTTACACATGTTATGTTGCTATACAACATTTTGTTGGGACCCTCTTTTTTTATCTATTATGTAAATGGATTAAAAAATTGATGGTGGGTAAAAAAAAAAAAAATTAAGGAGTGGAAAGAATTAATAGTCAAATTGTGTAAAATAAATTTGAAAAAATTTGATAAAAGTAAAAAATTTACTGTATTTAACCTATCTCTTAAATTTTTTTGTTATTTACTTAAATAAAATTGAAAAAAATGTATTTAAATGTACATATAGACAATCTAGTTTAGTTCTTTCTATTTACTGATTATATAAAGCTAATACATTTGTTTGTTTTAAAGGATCGTGTTATTGTGTTGCGCTATCTCGTTAACTTTAGCTCTGTGGCTTAACCACAACGACGCTCGCATCGAGAATTGGCAGAAACCGAGCGTTACAAGGGGTACCTCTCTGGTATGTACACATACAAACCCACCAGTGAATTATGCTTTGTACTCCAGAACAGGAGAGTAGTAGCTGCGTATTTAGTGTCCGAGAGAGAGATTTGGTTTGGTGTCAATTTGAACATACAAATCCAGTACATCTATAAATGAGAAATTTTCAGCAATTTTTTTATTAGTTAAGTGTATTTGAATTTGAAAGCTTTTGAGTAAATGTATTCTTCGCTGCTCTTTTTTTTGTTATCTACCATCATTTTTTTTTCTTATTTAATGCTTTTAGAAAGATAGAATTCGAAGCATTTTATGGAATCAAATTTAGGGATTTGTCGGTGGATGGAAAAAATCAACAACCTACCAATGCTTTCTAAATCTGAGAAATCGGATAATATAGTGTAAATAAAATTTTTTATGCAAATGGAAAGTTGAAGTCAAAATGGTTAAAAAATCTGGTGTGATAACCGCACAGGATGAATTCTTAATTTAATCTCTGGAGCATAGAATGAAAGAAATTTTACAAACCATCGACCAAAACATTTAATTGAAAATCGACGCAATGCCACTGAATTAAATATGATGGATATTTAAATATACAAACGATTTTAAAGTAGTTTTATACTCTCTTAAATAGCTTTTACTAATAAATGGCAAAATAAACAAATATATAGAAAATAGAAAATTTAAATACAATATTATATGCCCTTTAAAGCGAAATGGAGATTTTGTTTAAATTTTGTAAAACGTAAAATATACAAACGATCAAGTGTATAATGAATGAATCTATTAAAAATAAATATACATTGAAATTGGCTTTTCGCCTTTGTCCGCTTGTCAAAACATAATTATATGGACTTCCAGGAAATTAAAAAAACTTTAAGTTAGTTAAAAATCTCGTGTGATTGACCGGACCTCAAAAGTTGCATGATGAGTTACACCTAATTTTTTTTTTGTATCGAGATATATACCTATTTTGTTAGCGATAGTATTTTTTATGTACACAATAAAATCCAACCCATTTAGCGATAAAAAAATCTTTGTGTTTAAAATCTCTATTGACGGGAGCAGGCGAATAAAATTTCTTATTATTATCCTTCAACCTAAACTACATTCATCCATGAATGTATTAGAGCAGGGGTGGCCAAGTTCCTTGAAAGTTCGAGCCATTTTTCGAAATTTTTTGCGAGCCGCAGGTTAAATTCGTATTTAAAAAGTATTTAAAAAGGTATTAAAAAAATTTTTAAGCGAAATTTTTGCCGCCATGCGGAAAATTTTTATTCCCTCCTGAGAAAATCATTTTACCTTTTTTTTTTCGGAAAACTAAATTTTTTCCGCCTCTTTTTTGGAAATTGAGAGCCACAAATAATCCTTCAAAGAGTCGCAAGTGGCTCGCGACCCGCAGTTTGGCCACCCCTGTTTTAGAGTATAAATAATTCCATTCCTATTCACGCACTCTTTTTACTTTCTCTTATATATGTTAATAAATAGAGAGAGAAAGTATTGGCTTCATGTCAAAAATTCGATGTCGAGATTTTGATGAAAATACATGTTTTAAGGCCTCTTGAGTCTA
>JAKCPI010027620.1:0-18967 GCA_023213315.1 Euborellia annulipes
ATAATAGTTACCATCAAATTCTCGACATCGAATTTTTGTCATGAACGCAATACTTTCTCTATATATATGTTTCACATATAGGGTAAGAGAATGTAAAAATAATAAGCACTGGTATTGGTCAGGCTATTTATTAAAGGCCTCATTGTACCAGTATATTAGGCAATATATTCTTTAAGTACAAGTCACTTTTCAATTTTTCGGCTTAGTTTTTCATTGCTCTTCCTGTCATAAACGCTGGTCATTCTTTGACTTGGTTTACCCAGTCTTTTGTGGCATAAAAAATGATAATAACAAAGAATTTTTTTCCTTTCTTTATTAACAATTTTTTAAAATAGTCTATATTGAAATTATTTTTTTAATTGAACATTAATTTGAAGATGAATTTATTACCGGTACATTTTTGGTAAGAAAAAAAATTGATTTTTTTTCACAGGAATTTTTTATTTTTTCTTAATCAATATTTTTTCTCCGGAGATGTTTTTTTTTTTTTTCAAATTTGCATAAATATTTTTTTTAAACAAAAATTTATAAATTTATAAAGAATGAAGAGTCGGTTTTCCTGAGAAAAACACCTGTCTGATGGGATATAGCTACCGTATCATTTGCACCTATAATTAAATGGCAAACTACTTAAAAGTTATTTTTTAATTATATTTTTTAATCATATTTGCTTTATTTTGATTAAAAAAATAGAATTAACTTGTGATTTAAATTTGAAAACAATATAATTTAAAATGGAAAGTAAAAAACAAAAATATTATTTTGAAACTAGAAAAATATAAATTTCTAACAATAATAATTTGGTAAAAAATTTATTTGATTTGGACAATGATTTCCTCTCGAAAAAAATTCTTTATTTCATGCAAAGAAATGCATAAAATTCATTCTTGAGATTTGCTCCACTTTGAAGGTCTCTAACTTTGAAATGGCTGAATTGTTATGAAAAAGAAATAGTTTTGAGACCATCAAACATTCTAGTTTACTACCTTAGAACATTTTTCAATTTAATTGACTTTCATTTTTTTTTCGCCTGGCCACTTGAAGCGAATGGGACCAGTGTGTGCCCGAGTTCCCCCCCCCTCAAGGGGGGCTCATCCCTTGAGAGGATCCGGGTTTTATTCATTATTGGACATTCTCATTGCCTCATCTTCAAATTTTTGTAATGAGTATATTCGGCAATTTTTAATTGCAAATAATTAGGGGACAAAATCAGGACGTCGGAACAGTTATTTCAAACCTAAGGTAAGCATAAATTATTATGTACAGGGGACAGACAAAATAATATGAACACCGGATATAGACAATATTTATTTATTAATAATGTTGTTGAGCCACCTTTTTCTTGTATAAATTTTTACAGGTTATATGGGGTACTCTAGGATGTCTATTTTAATTTTTCGAACTCGAGATCCCTGTACTAGCTTGGAGAAAGGAGGGGGGGGGGGGCAAAAACCTTAGAATTTTAGGTCTTTTTTCAGTTTTTATTTTGTTTTATATCTCGTATGCATATACCTGGTATGTACACCATAGTACAATACAAAGTGGTAGAGCATTAAATTTGGTAAAATCCGGTTGATAAAACCAATTTGCACACCCAATATCAACCGAGATACGGCCGATCAAAGTTAGACAAAGTAAAACAAATAGAAAATTCGTTCGGCCGTATCTCAGTTAATATTGTGTTTACAAATTCGATTTATCAAACATTTTTTAGCAAATTTAATACTCTACAATTTTGTATAGTATTATGGTGCAGAAAATATGTTTAGTTTACTAGATATAAGCGAAAAACTGAAAAAAGCCCAAAGGTTATCGAAATGTAAAAAAAAAAAAAATAGAAATTTTGATCGGCCTTATCTCGAGTAATATTGAGTCTACGCATTCGTTTTATCAACGAAATTTTAGCAAATTTAATGCGCTACAACTTTCAAATGTCTATAGTTCAGAAAATCTGCTTAGTTTACGAAATATAAGCAAAAAGTGAAAGAAGTTCAAAGATTTTGAGGTTTTTGCATCCCCTCTCAACACATCATTAATTAATAAATATTGTCTAATGTCCGGTGTTCATATATTATGTCCAACCCCTGTATATAATGGTAGATATCTTTTTATTCTTCCCATTGTTGAGAAGACATAGTGACCATGGTGGAATAAAAATGGTAAAAAAAAAATTGGTGAGGGCCAAAGATGGCCCACGGAGATGTCGCCATGTCATAGAAGGCGGCGACGATAGGGGCGGCGACGGTCGCCCTTTTCGTCTAAATCCTCCTCTCTGGTAAGGCACAAGAGCGAGTCATTCGTCAGTTGATCTTCTGCCCGCCTCAAATCTCCAGATCGTCTTCACTCCGGGAATCTCTTCAACTAATCGAGCTGGCCCTTCGGTATTGTTTTCATCTCAGGTATCGTGTTCAATAATTAATTTGAAAATTTTATCCTGGAATGTTTTTCTTCTTTTTTTTTTATAGGGTCATTCAATAATCATTTAAATTTATTCTAAAGAAATCAGATCTTCAAAGTTTAAAAAATGCCTTTTTGTGATCACCAGATATTGCATTATTTAAGAAGGTTATTAATATTTATAAACAGCAGTTAATGCAAGGTGTGATCCAGGGTTTTTCCTGAGGGTGGAAGGTATGCTTAAATATTTTGTAAAATATTTGTATTTATATTAGTGCCCGAAATGTTATAATTTTGGTATTATAAATAAAAATAACATACCAAAAACAGGTATTTTTACGGTATCTTATATAATTTAGAAAAATTTTCATCGCTAACTCCTAACACGGTTCTAGGAAAAATGCCCCAGGAAAAGACGGAAAAGACAGGCACCTCCTGAAATTTATATTTTAAAATTGATAAAGGCCTAAAATTTTTCTTAACAATTTGCTACGGTGTCTTTCTTTTTACCGATCAAGGAATTATAATCAAACCTATTCCATTTACTTTTTTGAACTATTAAAGAAAGACCATGAAAATTTTTTTAGTTTAAAGTCGAAAATGCAACACAAATGTGTGTGGTGTGCTAGTTTTTTCACTTCTCTTACCTAAAGGCCTATATGTAATATATAGAGAGAAAGTATTGCGATCATGTCAAAAATTCGATGTCGAGATTTTGATGGATATACACGTTTTGAGGTCCCCTGAGTCCAAAAAAAAGTAGGTCTGTCTCTCTGACTGTGTGTGTGTCTTGTTCAATTTAAAGCATGAAGGAATTGAGTTACGAGGTTGAAATTTTGTATTTAAGTTAGGCACAACCCTTATAAATAAGCTTTTAAATAAAAATACTAGTACTTTACTGAAGTACTTTTTCAGTTTTTTCCATTTTCTAACGATTTTGATTAAAATTCATAAATCAATTATTTTTTAGATCCTCTTTAAAATGTTTATTCAAATTTCGCCCTTGAAATCTTTTGAAGCACACTTTACTTTTGAACTTCATAGGAAAGATAGGAGAAGATAGGTTGCCGTGGTAACAAAATATAAATATTTCCCCATATAAATTTTACATCTTGAATTTTAATATAAGCTTATCAGTGGGAACTAAATATATGCCGACACAAAAAATCTGGCGTGACAAGCACAGAACACAACTTTAACTTACCGAAGGTAAGAGAGAGTTGTGTGCTGTTCGACCAGTCCCACCAGATTTTTTAAGGCTGCATCTCCAAAAAATATGGGAATAGTTGAAATATTAATAAATGGAAACATTAAATAAGTATTGAAATAATTAAGTTTCAGCGGAATCGAAGGAGATTGAGGGGTGCAACGCGCGGCGAAAAGTTGAGAAAAATTCAATTCAAACTTTAGACAAACCAATACAATTTTTACTAATTACCAAATTTCAAAGCCACCAAATTTAATTTTGGCAAGTGTAATTATTATGTCTGCCAAGGCCGTTCCTAAGCCTTTTTGCGCCCCGTGGAAAAAAAAATTTGGCGCCCCCCACACCTGCCCTCATTCATTGTTTTATTTGAAGGTACAAAATGTACTCAATAAAAAAATCTGGTGTGACTCAGCACGGTGCACAACTTTCTCTTACCCTTCGGTAAGAGAAAGTTGTGCACCGTGCTGGTCACACCAGATTTTTTGTGTCGAGATATATTTAGTTTCCCATAGCACCTTAGTTTCAAACTTGCATTTTAAATGTTGACTGCTTCAAATAAACTATGGTTATTTTTCAAAATTTTAATCTCATATTTGGACATTTTATACACAATATAGAATCGTAAATAAATACAAAATTTCATAAGAATTGGAAAAAAAAATTTTAAATGCGTAAAAAGTTCCAAAGGGGACCCCCCTTTTGAATCGAAATTAACATACAAATCCCTATAGGAAATTAACATTGAGCCTATGGGCGGAAAGTGAATTTAAAACGAGCGAAATTTGGCAACTGAATAGTATTATTTGGTTTATTCGATTTTATCACTACGCATATTGACAGTGATTTTTTAAATATCCTTTTTTTCCCTCCGTGCCGACTCCTGATTTTGCCCCGTGCAAGTGCACGTTCTGTCCCCCTGAACGGAGCAGAGTCCTTGAGGGGGTTAGAGCCCCCACCCCCCTTGTTGCCACGGGAACAAAATATAAATATAAAATATTTAATAAAATATAAATTTTTTCATGTATATAAATTTAAATAAATCTGGTGTGACAAGCACAGCACACAACTTTCAATTGCCGAAGATAAGAGAAAGTTTTGTCCTGTGCGACTAGTCACACCAGATTTTTTCCTCCACGTTTGAAAACAAAAAGGATCAGATCCTGAACAATTTTAATGATTTGTTTGTTTATAAAAGACAAGTGGCGTGCGGTTAGTATTGAAATAAAACTTCTTTGTTCGATAATATAAAATAAACTGAAAACAAAAAAAAAATTTAAACATTTCGCAAAATAAACTTCTTAATAAAAAAATCTGGTGTGATGGTCGCACCAGATTTTTTGTGGAGAGATATATTTATTTTCCCATAGCACCTTAGTTCCAAACTTGACCACTTGCATTTCATTAGTAAAAATCTGAAATAGGCCCTACTACATCAGTAAAGTGTACTTCACACAATTTTTCAGGGCAAAATGCGAATATACATTTTAAAGAGGATCTAAAAAATAATTGATTAATCAATTTTAATCAAAATACTTAGAGCCGATTTTGAGAAATTCGAAAAAAAACTGAAAAAGTACTTCAGTAAAGTACTAGTACTTTTTGGCCGATTTTGTTCAAAAGCTTATTTTGAGTGTCTGGGAGGTCACCTAACTTAAATATAAAATTTCCAGTAGCTCAATTCCTTCACGCTTAAAATCGTTACACACAGACAGACAGGCCAATTTGCGGGACCCACTTTTTTGGACTCAGGGGACCTCAAAACATGAATATTCATCAAAATCTCGACATAGAATTTTTGACATGATCGCAATACTTTCTATACATTTCATATATGGGGTAAGAGAAAATAAAAACTAACAAGCAAGACGGAGTTCAAACCGAATGAATAATTTAGTGCTCTTGTCAAAAAGAAATCACTCTAACTAGAAATGAATTGTCCAGCCATAGGAGACATGGGGAAATTCCAAGGGGAGGCGAAGTCCCCCGTCCCCCCTGGCCATGGCCAACCGGAAGGAGCCCGATTGGTTGAATATTAATATTAATAAAATAAATCGCGAAAACTTTTTTTTTTTTTTTTTTTTTTTAAGGTCTTTTTCGGCATCTAAGGCCATTTAGACCCCATCCCTATTTATTTCAAATGATTTGTAGTCAAATCAAATGAAATAAATTTTTCTCGCTTGGGATGGGAAGCGAACCCGGGACTCCGGTGCGAGAAGCTAATGTCTTCTCACTGAGCCACGGCTCCCGGGCATCGCGAAAACTATTTGTTCGATTTTATCTAATTATCGAGAAGCATCAAATCTTGTCGACTATGTATATTCGAATACAAGGAATACACGCTGTTGAAACTCAACAATAGGCCCTCTGCAGGTTGAAACTTGTGAAAAATTATATCCATTGTGATGTCATTCTGTGTCAGGCCGAGAATTTATTACTTCTAACAAATTAGTAGAGGAGAAAAAAGAGAAGCCAACAAGTTTTCTGCTTTTATATTTAAACAAATTAGTTTTAAAATTAATACAAAGTTAACTTGTTTTTTTTTTTTTTTGCCACCTTCAAGGGTTCAAATGAGAGTCTGGTTTAATCGTTCCGTCTAAGAGCCCTTTAGCAACAAAGACATGGTTGTTTAAGAAAGAGATATGATATTTAAGAAAAAATGAATGCTTTATGAATTCTTTGTATGTGTATAAATAGAGATATATATTCCATAGTAGGAAAACACTTTGGCCAGTTTTTTTAATGAGTCAAAGGAATCTTTAATAATTGGGTGAGGGAAAAATTCCAATTGAGAGCTCACTAAATCACGAAAGTGAGATTTAATTAAAACTTGCTGGGCGTTAGGTTAGGCCTCTATGATTCATTCATTAGATTTTTAACAAGTGTCTATAGACACATGTGTACGTCTCCGAGTCCCGTCCGATCCAACGATGGGAATCAAGAAACAACTTGGCAACTGGCAACTGGCAACTCCTTCACACAGCCCAAGCCACATCTGGCACCCGGAAAACTTTCATTTATTTTAGATTATTTTTATTATTATTGCTCCTGATCGATAGTGCAGAGGTAGAATTATCTTCTTGTGCTGAGAATTGGGGTTAGCTTCCCGCGAGAAAAATTTATTTCAAATAAATTGGTTACTAATTATTTGAAATAAATAGGGACCGGGTTAAGATGCCGAAAAAAGGCCTAAAAAATAAGAGTAAAGAAAAATGAGAGGCAATTTTCTTAATTTATTTAATTCAGACAGCTGACGTTTCGGTTCCGTGTTTGAGCCATCTTCAGAATTGGCGAAAAGTGGTTAAGAAAGTGTCACAGTGGATTTTATACATTGTTGAAGGGGGGGAGACCAAACCCTTATATAATTAATATATAGACCTACAAGGTATGCGATGAGCAGGTACATACATTTAATTACCTGGCCATCGCATATTTATTATATAAGATTTGGTTCAACTATGTATAGAATCCACTGTGACACTTTCATAATGACTTTTGGCCAGCTCTGAAGATGGTTCAAATTCGGAACCGAAACATCAGCTGTGTGAATTAAATAAAGAAAAAACTCTAGCTGCGTCTCTACTGTTCTGCCCTCTTATTAATATATTATAACATCACAGCTATTTTGTTAGAGATTATTATTAATACCTTAACAAAATTTTCAACGTCACATTTGTATTTTTTAAATATCACAAAGATGGTTTGTTAGTACCATGTACTTAAGGTTCTACCTCACAGGTGAGGACTTAATTGTGGGGCTCACTGTACAAATCTGATGATCCGGTTCTTGGTCACGACTATTTGATAAATATTGATTATATATATAATATGTTTGAGAATATTTTTTAATAACTTTTATGGGAAATTTTTTGCTCTCTAGATATTGTATTAGATTAAAAAAAATATATCTAAAACTCGGGTTAAGCCATATGGCCTTTCAAATGTAGACAAGAGAAGTTGAAGGAGACAAAAAATTATAATTTGTGTTTTTTTTGACAATAAGCGTTAGAAAAGAATTGAATTGATCCCATCTTTGTTTTTCCGATTATTTTAATATTATCGCTAGATCACTAAGAGAAATTAGTTTTTGTTAAGGGGGGTCGCCAATCCGATTCCCCACTCCTCTCCAAACAAATACATTTTAAGATTATCAAATATTTACAACAGGAACGGGCCCTGTTCGTGATTGCCTCTGAGATTCTACTGTATTGACACTAACTAATTTGGCTTATCAGCTCTGTCACATCAATTTTTTTTTAAATTTTTAGGTTTACCTGTAAATCATCATTCATGATGAATATTACTTCTACTATTACTACAACTACATTTCCTATATCCTTGTTGGAAGGAATTCAAATAACAGATGTAACTTATCCAAGAGAAGCAACAATATTTGCCGCAGTATGCGCGATAGTATTTATTATTGTCGGTATAATTGGTAAGTAATTTTTTTCAGATGGAGGAGAATTGGCATAAAAATTATGGAAATAGTTGAAATTTTAATTAAACCTTAACCTCAAGACTTTGAAAGTTCACCTCAAAATTTTTATAGCATAGTTTTGCGGTTCATTGGCAACTACAGTAGAATCTCGATAATTCGTATGGTCACGGGATGATCGGTTTGGTACGAATTATCAGAATAATTTGATGGTAGCCTATATTTAACCTATAGTAAAGAATTTTTTAGAAGTATTTTCATTAATTTGATTAATTATTCAAAGTCTTGTAGAACAATTTTCTTTTTTTAGGAAACCTAGCAACGGCATTGGCTCTTTTACGTTGTCACAAACTTCGCAGAAATGCGACTACTGCGTTTGTTATCAGCCTTTGCGTCTCCGATCTTGTGTTCTGCTCAGTTAATCTTCCTCTGACAGCATCCAGATTCATTCATCAGACTTGGCTGTTGGGGGACACACTCTGCCAGCTCTTCCCTTTTTTCTTTTACAGCAATGTAGATGTTTCTCTACTTAGTATGGTCTTCATCACAATCAACAGGTCAGTTGATGTAGAGAAAGTTTAAAACCGTACATTTTTCTCACAAATATTCTAATCCTCCTGAAAAAGCAGTTTTTATTATAGGTCGGTTTTGCACAAATAAGTACAATAAAAAAATCCCTCGGTGACATTCAATAACACTTCGACTTGGGGAGAATGCATATTGAGGCCCCAACGTCAACCCAAAAAAACACAAAACACTACTACCCACAATCAACCCCTTCCTAGATCTCAAAGGCATATCTAAATCCCTGAGACATCCACCCTGCTGAAGTGAAGACTACGTCAGTCAGAAAACAAACCAGTTCCAGCATTATATGCTAATCCTACACTCTTGAAAAAAGCTCCAAAAGGAGAACTGAAACATCAACTTTATCAACTAACGCGACTTAAACCGAGAAACTTTGTTTTCACAAATTTTAATATACCGGTATAATATAATACACAATGTAATTAAAATATAATAATATAATATAGGCGACCGTCTACAACCGGTACTGTCAATTTAGGAAAGTGAATTCTAAAAAATTCGCTAAGTCTAGGCCGTTTTGCTATGAGCGGACCACATCCTGAATGTTGTCGCTGTCTTTGTAAAAATCTACACAAAATTGTTTTGAACAATTTTTGTATCTCAAACTTGGCGGATCGTATAAGCAGATTGCATTGCTTTGTATTTTATACAAATAATTTATGTATAATACACTCCTACTGACAACTCCGCAATATGATTCAGTACTATGTCATTTGAGTTCATACTCTCGATAAATGGACTGATGATGGTTATATTTCATTGAAACCGAAACTGTTTCCTCAACAGAGAGTTTCATTTGATGGGGACCAACTACCTGGCTGCCCGATCCTTTAGCCTCTTATTTTGTTTTTTATAATAATTATATTTTTATGAAAGAGATTGTTTAATCCTTGGAGTTGAATTTTTATTTTATATATTTTACCGGGAAGCTATGACGCTGACGACGGAAATTCATTCTCAGTGATTGGTTAATATTTTTCCAGATATGTTCTTATTTCAAAACATAATTTATACGAGCGGATTTACAAACCCCTGAATATTGGATTGATGATTGCATTTGCCTGGCTCTTCTCATTTGCGATGATGGTGCTCCCTTTGACAGAGGTTTGGGGCCGTCTTGGTTTTGATTCTCCAACCTTCTCGTGCACCATCCTCCCAGGTATATTATCATATTTACAATAAATCAAATTAAATTATAAAATAGCAATGAAAAAATTCAAAAATAAATTTTTATATTTAATGAAATATCCACGTTAACGGAATTCAGTGGCGCAACCAAAAAAGTGAAATTTAGATACCTACTTTTGCTAACAAATTATAACTTCGGCTGATCGGTTGTTAAAAATCAAAAGTATTCAGAAGACAAAAAATACAATATTTTGTATACTCTAGTAATCATTTCAGCAAAAGCAGAAAGGGGCTTTAGGCTTAAGAAAAAATATAACAAGCTTATGTACAGGAAAAAGGAATAGAATAAAGCGGATATAAAGGAGTTTCACTTCAAAAATAAATTTCTAAGCCTATTGACAGTCATTATTGCTAACTCGCCGCTGATTGAGATCAATCAATTAGCTGACAACAAACCCTATCTTTTCTTTCTTCTCTCTTTTAGTTTAAAATACTACTGTTGATTTTTATTAAATTCTTTACAGACGCTAATGGACGATCTCCTAAGAAATTTCTTTTCATCTTTGGATTTCTTCTTCCCTGTATCGTCATCATATTGGCATATTCATGCATATATTGGGAAGTTAGGCAAAGTCGACGAGCCATGAATTCACATCGGTAAGGACTATTACATTTATAAATCCTGTACAAATTTTTATGAATCTCAGTAGATAAAACTCCTCTTCTAACTGCTTATTCCTCTTTAAATAAATTAAAAATATCTTGTCTCTTCATAGATGTTCACCAAGAAATGAACATGATGTGCGATTTGTTCCTCCTCCCCCATCAGCATTCCATCGTCGTGAAGATCTTCGCCTAACCATCTTGATGCTTACCATTTTTTGCTGCTTTGTTGCCTGTTTTCTTCCTTTGATGTTAGTCAACGTAATTGATGATCAGGTTAATTTTATATAACATTTTAATGTTTTGGTCATTTTTTTTTTTTAAATTCTAGGCATTATCTCCATGAATTTTAACTTTTCTGACTAACAAGTTGTTAGCGACCTCTGGTCTCCTGAGTCTATTTAAGGGAAAGTAAGCGCTAAAGCGGTTTGCACATTATTTCTAAGAGGTGCCTGCTATTGAAAAATAAAAGCGTTGTAAAAATGGCGGATGTTATATGTATAAAAGTTTATATGTGTTTATACTTGTAAGCTCCTGAGGAAGCCATGAAGAATAGGCCAAAACGTTGATATTTTGAATAAAGCAATTTATAATTATATTCTATAATTAATTGCTTTTTAACTGACTGGATTATTTTCTTCATTTTATTTTAATTTCCTAAATTTTTTAATTAATATTTGATATATAATAATAATTTTTTAGAGTTTAAATAAATTTAAAATTTCCCTAATAAAATTTTTTTTTTTTTTGTAGATGGCCGAAAGACAAGTCAATTTTAATTCTAAGGACTGTTTACACAAATAAACGGATAATACGCAAAAATATTTATTTTTGGCCGACGGTCTTTAGAATTAAAATTAAAATAAAAAAAAAAAATTTTGATTTTCTAAATTAAAAAAAAATATATATATAATTTTTTAATTGGTCAAAAAAAAAATCTGTGTTCAGAAAATCTCAAATGAATTTGATTCATTAAAAAAAAAAACGCATCTAAATGCCAAAGTTATTTGAGAAACAAATTTGAAGTCTCTTCTCGCCGAGGTGAGCTCTTTGCCAGGAGAGGCTCCATAGTTTTGTTATTGTAAAAAAAATTTCGGGGAGGCATAGTTATGCAGCATAAAGATTAGAAACGCTTCCTTAAGGAGTTTTTGAAATCATCAGATGTTTTTTGAGTATCTCAAAAATTAAAATTTTGTACTTTCGCCGTAAAGTTATGCAATCAATATATGAAAAAAGATACTTCTAGAGGCGGAAGTCTTATCCATTGGGAGATGGAGTTTTTGTCATCAAATTCCTCTCTCAATAGACCTGATTTTTAATAGAATAAAAAAGACAATTATTGGACCCAGGAGATCCCATTTTTGAGTTTAAAAACTTTACTCCCAAATGTCGAGACGAGGTGAAATTTGTAAGATTAATAGAGTAGAAATGACTATGAACCCAAAATAACTCGCACCACTCCCTTCCTATTTGGATTGAAGGTCTTAATAGTTGATAAATATTTTATAAATAATCTTATTCTTCGACTAATTCTATTAGAAAGAATTTTTTATCTAATATAAATTAATGTTTTAACAGATTCGTTATCCGATCCTTCATGTTTGTGCTTCCATTCTGGCTTGGGCTTCAAGTGTCATCAACCCTTTCATCTATGCCGGAAGTAACCGCCAATATCGAGCAGCGTATCGTAAATTATTGGAGAGTTTTTGGACCTCTCCAGAGCCTGAAATACGATTAGAAACTGGCATTCGACGAGCTTCAATTACAGCAGCCATTGGCATTACAGCTGGCCCCACTATTACAATAGGCTTGAATAGCTCTTCCAGGGAAGTAGAGGATAGACTGTCTATTTACTAAAAACAAACAACATAGTATTAAGTTCCCTAGTCGTATTAGTAAAATTTGTTAATATATGCCTGCCTCAGAGGCTTTTATTTCGAAAGATAAACCATCAAAATCTTAACTTCAACAAACTGAAACATTCCTCAAGTCTCCTCTTAGGGTAGGAAAATGGGAGAAAATTCTACTCCCACAGACACAAGGTGACCTAAATGCCTTGAAAATGGGGATGACTCCGACTTGGTTACCCTGGACCTATCGAGAGGCGTGGGCAGGGTGGCTGGGAAGGAGCACTACCTCATCAAACCCATCCAACTTTATGATCCCGAGTTTGGGTCACATTTTTATGACCACTTCAGGATTAACTGTACTTCCCAGCAGTCCAAAATTTAATATGAAGGATAGCTCTTGAATCGAAATTTCCAATACATTGTTAGAAAATATACGAAAAATATTCATTAAATGGAAAAATACTTCTTTAATTAAATAATTAAAAGGGATGTAAGCATAATTATTGAATTTTTGTTTGAATTAATAAAATGTTTCATTTTGTAAGTTGACCGTTTTCTTAAATTTTTCCATCCTCATTTTAATTGTAAAAAATTTGGTCACCTTACTTACGTTGGTGAAAACATTCACCTAATTACAAGAAAAATGTACATTCAGACTCTCATGTACAGTGAGGGACAATATTAAGTCCCACCCATGCGTTTTCTACTTGTGATTATTTCATTGTTTTTAAAAAATATTTTATATTTTTTAATGGATACTTTCATGGTTCAAACCTAGAAAATTTCCAATAAAGATTTTCATTTTCTTTTATAAAAACAATGAAATAATCTCAAGTATAAAACGTATGGGTGGGACTTTATATTGTCCCTCACTGTACATACCTATATATATATTTATATTATTATAAAAATATTGTGCTTCAATTGCATTATAGCCTGAAAAGATTGAAGATGAACCAATAAATTTCGTCTAAAACATCTTCGTCAACTAAAATTCTTTACTTTATTGCTGCCTCCTATAATTTCATTTAAGATTGCAAACTCAGGGTCGTCGCCTCCGCGCCTGGTCATTTTTGGCGCTCCTCTATCCAACCACTCGTGGTTCCTCTCGAAATTATGTAATAAAAAATCTGGTATGATGGTCGCACAGCACACAATTTTCTCTTATCTTTGTAAAAAGATGAAATTATAAAGCAAATCTGTGTGAAGTATTTTGTTGTTGTTTGGAAGGATTAGCCGTGTCTTTTAGATGAGAAAACGTTACTAGGGAGCACCACGTAGAGGTTCCTTCCATGCCCTCAAAAATATTATCTCCATCTTCTTTTAAAACCCTTCTATCCAGTAATAAAATGGCCTTTTCTCTAGCAGCTTGTGGTCATTTAGAAAAAAATTTATTTTTCACTGTATCTTCAAAAAGGGAAAAATAAAAAGAAACAAATTTTTGGACATTCTTCGATCTACCAGTTGTAACTGATGTCATAATGATTTATACAAGTTTCTTGAATGAGGACGCAAAAGGCTAAGCAGGACAAGGTGCAGGTTAAGGAACTGAAGTTAGCTCGGTCGTGTTCGAGAAATCTCATCGGGATTGAAAGGTGCGAGTTACTTGGATGAAATCCAATCTAAGTAAATCAACTTCAGCAACTCCACTTAAGAATTCTCGATTGTTTTAATTTTATCACAGGAAATAATTTGCAAAATGTATGAGTGAGTGGCAAATATAATTCTTTTCTGGACGGTTTTTTGCTTGAAGATCGAAATTGTCAATTTTCTGAGATTTCATTCATGTTTTCTATATTTTAGAAGATCATCTATCTGAAAAAAATTTAATTTTAACTAATAAATATTCAATCGAAATTATATAAATGTATAATATATTAATTTTATAATATTAAAAAAATTACCTTTCAGCAATTGCTCCCTTTAATGTCTACTAGAAAAAACATTCCATTACAGAATAAGAGCATAAATTAAAATTTTGACTTCATCGCTTCGCTTTATATATATTAATGATTATAAATAGTGAGCACATCTTTCGTCGCTCTTTTAGATAAATATTATTATTTATTTATGAAAGTGAGTCGATCGTCCTAAAAATAAAATTGAATTAGAATTGACTCTAATCAGTTAAATATGAGAATATCAAGTTAGTGTACTATTTACCTTTCATTTGCGAGAATTTTTCTCTTCTCTCACACAAATATTCAGTTATTAAAAGTAAACACCAAAAAAATGATCTCTTTTAGTTTTCCGACAATAATTATTTACTTATGGAATATATTTAAATGTCTCAATTGTGTTATTGAACATGTTACCTGAAAAAAAAAATTTAAATTAGCCTTAATTCTAATTAGTTAATTTATAAGAATTATGTAATAGTGTTTTAATTTATTTATGTTTACCTTCAATTTTCCAAAAAATATTTCTCTCACTTTTTTACACTCACATAAACACTAAATAAAAAATAAACACAAAAAAATATATTTTCATCTACTACAACAAAAAGTGTATGTAGTAAATGAAATTAATAAAAAAAAGAACAGCAAGGTTTTAAATAATTAATTATCTCTTGCTTGCCGAATACGAATTATATATATATATATATATATATATATTTGATGAATATATATATATATATATTTACCGTAAACCGGAAGTCTGAGGAAATCATATCAGTGAGAATGAGTGTGATGGATTACGAGCAAACGAGTGCGGGGGCTAACGGGGAAGAGATCCTACCTAGCCTAACACAAAATACGAAGACAAGAGAGAGAGTATTTGTAACCCCGTCTCCCCCATCAGATCGGTGGAGCCCTCGGGTTCCTAGCCTCAAGGATTGCAATTTGAACCCTCCAGGCTATTCCTGGAGAAACGGCAACCCCTTCCCTGACTCGCTTTACTCATAGAGCCACCTCAAACCCACCCTCAAAGATACAAAAACATCAGACTCCCGAATGCGTCAACAAAAGACGTCTTTTCGCAAAACACAAGAACACTTGTAACCTGGGCTTCGATCTTTCTATCAGATCTGACCGCATCTCTTTATGAACCTTTCATGGAATAAATCAACGAGAATATCTTTCATTTTAACTCTCCATATGGATCCTAAATTAAAAGAACAAATCAAGGCATCCTAACAAAACGAATTAGCTACAAGATTAGAGAAGGCACCTGAAGCTAATAACAACAACTATCCAACAGAGGACTAAAATGAAAGTATTCACGTTGGTTACTCCACTATTAGACGAAGAGTAACTACAGGTTCATAACAAAATCCCTCTCGTTGGCTCGTTGGCATGGTGCACCCTCCACCCCTCTAGATTTAAATCTATAAACTACATTTAAGGTGTCAAAATAAATTTTCTAAATTATAAATATCAAAAAGTGAATACAATTAAATTTGTATTCGTTTAGCAATCACACTTTAAGCCCTGGGTATTGAGAAGATGATAATGAAATCCCGCGGCGGAAGAGGCTCTGTCTCTCTCTCTGTGTCAGCTGAAATAAAGAACATCCTCAAAAGCTAATCTAATCTATCCCCTTAAATATTCTTGCACCATGCTTAATACCTTTGTTCTGTTGACCCTCAGGAATCTGTAACAAAAAAGAAAAAAAAGAAATTAAAATCAGATATATTTTTGGATTTATAAGGGTATGTTTAGAGTATAAAATATTCACCTCCTGAGGGGTTGACGGTCGCTCGAAGCTGCTTGCCTGGCACTCGTAGAGCTGATCCATCGAAGCTCCCTTGCACTCGTAGAGCTGATCCAGTTGATTGCACTAGTTGAACACTGAACACTGAGCACTGAGCACTGAACACTGAACACAATTGCCCGGAGAAACGCAAACCTGCAAAAGAAAAATTGTTTAAGAATCTATTCCTTAGAGGTCTAGCAATCTAGGGAAAATAATTTTCCATTAGGATATATAAAAAGAAGAAAAGAAGAAAGAAGAAAATGATCACAAATACAATTAAAAAAACACAAAAAAAAACTGAGCAATCAAATACAATAAAACACAACAATGGTCTGCGAGCTGACATCCTATCGTCGAGTCTGACTTCCTACACCGAGTTTTGACATCTGACTTCCTACACCGAGTTTTGACATCCTATCGCCGACTTCGACTTCCTAATAAAAATCGACATTTCGGTCTGCAAGGCAATCTGCCTTCGTCAAGCCAACTCCAACTACCGCCAAAGACATACATCCAGACTCAACCTAATCATCGTATATCTCTATCAGTAAGCTCACATCACCCGATTTTCTTGCCAGATAGCATTTTTTTTTTTAAATAAATTAACTTTTAGAACTTTTAAAACAAATAATTAAACTTAACTCTAAATAAATAGAAACTATAATTTAATTGGACCTTAGAATAAGAATTTAATATTTTAGATAAAATAATTTCAAAGACATTTCGGTCACAATAAGGGAATTTCTCAATTTTTATTTATTAATCATAATACAAAGGAACAGTTTGAGGAATGTAGTAAATTCTTTGGCTTAATCAAATTATTTATTTTTTAATAAACATTGAAAATTAAGACCGAGGTCGTTTGAGATAATTTTACCTAAAGAAATGAGAGACAGACATAATTTATAATTAGAGACCGGATTTTAAAAAAATTCTTTTTTCTATTTTTTATAAAAACACATTATATTTTTTTTTTCTATAAAATTTGGGAAAATCTGAGTGTTTTGAGTGTGTTTTTTTTTGTTTTTTTGGGGTTTTCTTCTTTTTTTCCCTTTCGTGCTTATTTGAACTTATTTTACGAATATTTATAATTTTTTTTTTTTTTTTATTAAAAAACATCCCTTTCTCCCACTCACACCCGCAAACACCAGAACGGAGAGAACCCCGGAGAAAAAAATTATAAAATTGTAAAAAAAAATTTTAAAAAAAAAGAAAAATTTTGGTTTCTGTAAAAAAATTTTTTTCAGGGGGAAAGAAAGTTGGTAATTTAAAATCTTTATTTTTAAAAAATTGGAAAAGAAATTAATATAATTTAATTTTAAATAAAAAAAAAAAATTCAATTTTTTATTCTTATTTAAAAAAAAATTATTATAAGATTTTTTTTTTTTAATTTTTTTTTTCTTTTTTTTTTTATTTTTTGAGTTTTTTTGGATTTATAATGATTTAATTGAAATTAAACAAATAGAAATAATAAAAAGGATCAAATATTTTTTATAACCAAATTGAAAGTTAATCTCTAATCGCTATTTTCATAAAAAAAATTGGTCTTTGATATAATTTATTCTTTTATTTTCGTAATTAAAACCCAGAGTGCTACTTATCATGTTTCCAGATAATAATCAGGAATTAATACTATTACACAGGCAAACGGGCTAGGGCGATCTGAAGGCCGAAATATATTACCCTAATCCTATTCAGAGAATAAGATCTTTGAATAACTTTTTTCTAATTTAAATTTTTTAAATAAACAACTAATTATTTTTCAATAAGGAAAAGTCTGTATCAGATCAATATATATATATATATAGCCTATATACACAAACAAACATATTTAATAGATTTAGTAAATATTTTTTTTGAATATTTGGCATAATTGGGACCAAAAGTTCTACACCCAATGCTTTCCTATAGGAAAATCCTCATTTTTTCAAAAATATTTTTAGCCTCCCAATTCGGGGGATTTTCCTGGGGTGTCCATAATGTCCTCTAAAAGGGTGCAAAAACAATTTCATCCAAATGGAAGTCAGTCAAACGGAGTTTGACATACGAGCCAGAGCATTCTGCAATTATTTAGATATATATCCGTTAAAAGTTAAAAAGTTTTGTTAAAATATCTACTATCAGTTAGCCTAAAAATAATTTAAATTCCGAATATCTTTAAATTTACTTTGATCCCATTGAGAAATCCAATTTTCACCAAATAGAAAAAAATGAGTTTCCCCAAAAAAACAAATTGACTCGATTAGGCAAATGTTAAGTTAAATATTATTTTCATTTCCTTAAATTATCTTTCTTACTTTTATTTTCTAAATCCTTGAAATAATTACAACTCACAATTTTATCAAATAATACATTTTTAAAATTTTAAATAGCACTTTTTATTAGGCCCAATTTATAGAAAGTCTTATTCTGTAATGTGTATTGCTAAGTTAGTGACTGTCTGGCGAGTGTGAATTAATATGTATGTGAAATTGTGAAATGTATTAATGTAACCGTGATTGTTTGTTGATTTGAGATCCCAATGTGGGTGTGTGTTTTTTTTTAATGTAAAAGTTAATATGTTGTAGCGTGTATTTTTTAACGTTTAATTAAATATATTTATGTTATTAATCCCCTTGTTCCCACATTCTCTCTTATTTGATCCAAAAAATAAATTTCCAAATAGTTTTTACTTCATTTTGGGATCTTTTCTCCATTTAATTCAATATTTGTATAACTTTTGTTAATTTTTTTTTCTTTTTATTAGAAAAAATCAATTTTCATGTTTAAAATAAAGGATATCGATCTTAAATGTAAGACGAGATGATTAAAAAATATAAATAAAAGATGATTTTTCTAATATGAAAGGTGAGAAAATGAATTTGTCAAAATCAATTAAAAATAAATAACTTGTAGTTGAATAAATATAATCAGGAATAGGAAATAAATAATATACATATATATACAAATATATTTGGAATTGGGAAGAATGAATCCATCTTTTAATTAGATCACCTTGTTAC
>JAKCPI010027621.1:0-38610 GCA_023213315.1 Euborellia annulipes
TTTATACCTTTTCATCATCAAATAATTTTCAGTTACAGAGGGTTTTTATTGTATTAGTATATAAAAACTAAGCAGTTTTTTCACAAATTTCCGCCCCTAAAATTTGCCGCTCTGGCCCGTGCCTAGTCCGCCTCTCCGGAAATACCCCCTGGTGTAATATCTTTTCTCTGAGCCACGGGTCTCGGGCCATTTGAAATTCCCACCTGAGGCCGCCTGTCGTAGCCATACACGCAGCGAAAAACTGAAAAACTGACAGAATTCCGGCTTTAAGGAAAATATTATTGAATTTCAATCGGGATTTTTGGGCCTCAATGCCGCCACCATAGACGTTGAGGATTTCCTCAAGGCGTGTACTATTCAGGCCGGGCCTTGAGGAATTCCCGATGTATGACTAACCTTAAAATAACATGAAAATATTAGTTTGATTATTTATTTCCATATATTCAAAGAAAAAGATTAGCCCTCCCGGGCTTGGCGTAGTTGGTAACCTGTATACCTTGTATACCAAGGGTCGAGGTTCGAACTCCAGGCCCAAATGACTTAAATAAGAATGCCCCCAATATATATATATATATTTATATATATATATATATATATATATATTTCTAATAGCGGTTATCGTATAGTCAGTCTTAAGTAGCCTAAGTTGCCGAAAAGACTCTGTGTGTGAGTGTGAATGAGAAAAAAGTGTGAGTGTTAAAAAAAACAAAAATTATACATGCATTATTTTATTTCATTAAAAAATTAAAATTGAAATAACTTTCAAGTCCCCTTCTTTATTCCCTCTCTTTCCAGTGGTCTTATTGATCAAAATATCCCTTGATAAAATTATTTTAACCAAATTACCTCTACAGCTAAAGGCACACTTGATATGTCACTCATTTTTAAGAATTGACTATTTTTTTTATTCCAAGTTAAGATTCTTATCAGCCCTAGAAGGTAAAGCATACAAAAATTATTTACCTTTTTATCGACCTGAATCTCCATGCGTATTTTATACACACCCACCCACACACACACACACACTCACTCGCCCTCATAGAATGTATACATACATATTCAAAAACATGTCCATTATAAAAAAAAAAAATATATATAAATAGTATTTTGACAAAATGCACCTATTTATAGAGATTTGAATTCATTAATAATCAAATGAATTTTTCACCTGATATGATAGTTAAACTCTCAAAAAACTTGATCTATAAATTGCAAAAGAAAAAAATCTGGTGTGAGTGGTCCACAGTGGCAGACAACTTTCCCTTACCTTCGGTAGTTGAAAGTTGTGTTCTGTACTTGTCACACCAGATTTTTGTATCTACATATATTTAGTTTCTGGTTTTATTATTATTATTATGATTATCATTTGAAATTCCTACCTGGATCCTCGTTTATTTACCCGAACAACGAAGACACACACCTCAAACCCAAACTGCCGTGGCCATCTACGGCACTTTGTTACCCTATTTTCCTATCTCTAACTACTCTTCCTGCGTTTATTTAGAGCTAAAGAATTAATCCTTATTTCTAGTTCTACCCGGTTCCTTCTTTTATCCAACCTCTTATATGCTAGGGAGGATGTCCTCACCACTGGCATGTAGCCTACTCCTTTAAAAAAATTCATCACTGAGAAGGAACCTTCTTTACGCCCTTCCACAGGACGGGATGCCACAGAAACTCTCTCTCCTCGTAGAGCCCCATGGCCTGGCAACTATTGTTGTGGAATCCAATATTTAGTTTCCGGTATATTAGGGTTCGAAATGTAAAATTTATAAACATTTAGCCGATTTTATTGAAAAGCTTATTTTCGTGTCTTATGTTGATTCCTAACTTGAATATAAAACTTTACTCTCGTTCCTTCATGTTGCTCAGGGGCCCACATCGTGTGGGTACGTGGATGGCGACCACGAGCTACCCGAGCTGGGACTGGCAGTCCTTATGTTTTTTACATGTCAGTCTCTTCCTTCTATATTTTCAACAGTGCCTGTTCTATTTCTTCCGGTCGCAAAAAACCCATTACGCCGACCCCGCACTGTGGGAATAAAGAAGGCTTGGAAAGAAGAAGACCCTCGTTCCTTCATGCTTTATTTTGAAAATTGAGTCAGGGCATTTTGCGGGATTCAGTTTTTTGAACTCAGGGGGCTATCAAAATCTCAACATCGAATTTTTGACATGAATGCAATACTTACTAGAGCCTATATTAATATATAGACATAACAGAAAGAACTTCTATGGTTTGGCCCATGGATAAACTTAAAAAAGAGGAGGTGTGGGATGGGGGGGTGGTAGGGGCGCCAGAAGGGAAAAAAAAAAACTATTAAAAGCATTTTAAAAAGAAAAAAATATATTTCTTCCCTCTCTCTAAAAATTTGAAAAATTTACGACATTATCATCGTAGATCAAAGACCCGATTTGCTTCACTTAATTCTTCTTGATTTCCCCCTTCCTCCTTATTTTCCACCTTTATAGGTAAAAAACTTTATGATTTTTATCGATGATCGAAATTCCAATAAATCTCAGATCATAACTTGCCTCAAATAAAATGAATGGATCAATTGACTTGTGTTTTTTACTTTCAGCCACTTTCATTCGCCAACCCTCAAAACACATTTATACTATTATTAATAATTTATTATGGCATTAGAAGTTATGGCTAAGGGTTTAAATTACGTGAAAATGTGAAATTCGGTAGATCTTTAAAAAAATCTCTTCCCGACCTTTTCTTATAATCAAATTCCTTTTTTTTTTATATATAATTGAATTAAGGCCAAAAGGAGAGAATCAAGTCAAGATTATTTTATTTCCATTTGTTAGAGTGAGAGTGAAAGACTCTAATCTCGTATATATAGTGGATGGATATCTTTAGAAAAATTAGATATTCTGATTTCATTGAACATAACTGAAATTCCATGAATAATATGAATAAATAATAGTGAACATTTTATTAATATTAAAGGAACTGATAAGAACTTATTTGTTTGTAATTACTGTAATTTATTCACACTCTTTTGTTACTAATTCAAGCTTTTCTACGCTTTACTCCCCAGTTTTCTTTGAGATTATATAAAAATGGAGGGGGGGTTGATGGGAGTCAACTCAGGACCCATTTGACAATACTTCTATAGTACAAAGTTTATTGAAGAACCTGTTGATTGCACAAAATTTATTGTTTTGGAGTTACTTTTCCAATTCACATTTAGGGATTAGGGGTCCACAAGTGAGCAATTTATTTATGGGATTAATTACAATTAAAAATAGTAATAAAAGTTTTATCTTTTTCAGGCTCCTAACTTGTGCACATTCTTAGTTCACAGTTTTCAGTTTCGATATATGCACAAGTCAGTAGGAGAATAAAAAATCCTGAAAAAGATACATTTTATGAAGGAATTGAGCTATGAGGCTGAAATTTTTATATTTATGTTAGGTACTCCCTGGAACGTGAAAATAAGCTTTTAAACAAAATCGGCAAAAAGTGCTAGTACTTTACTGATGTACTTTTTCAGTTTTTTTCGAATTTCTCAAAATTTGCTCTAACGATTTTGATTAAAATTCAAAAATCAATTATTTTTTAGATGCTCTTTCAAATGTATATTCTCATTTTGCTCTCAAAATTGCTTGAAGCACACTTTACTCTTGTACTTCATAAGAAAAAAATCTGGTGTGACTGGCGCACAGCACACAACTTCCTCTTACCTTCGGTAATCGAAAGTTGTGTACTGTGCTTGTCACACCAGATTTTTGTGTCGACATGTATTTAGTTCCCGGCAGTAGGGAATATTTGAATTCAGATGTAAAATTTATAAGTATGGGAAAATATTTATATTTTGTTACCATGGCAACCATTTCTCCTTCTTTTCTATGAAGCACAAGAGTAAAGTGTGCTTCAAACAATTTCAATTGCAAAATGAGAATATACATTTGAAAGAGCATCTAAAAAATAATTGATTTTTGAATTTAAAAAAAAATCGTTGGAGCAAATTTTGAGAAAATCTAAAAAAACTGAAAAAGTACATCAGTAAAGTACTAGTACTTTTTGGCCGATTTTGATTAAAAGCTTATTTTCTCGGTCCCGGGGGTGTTTAACTTAAATATAAAATTTCAGCCTCATAGCTCAATTCCTTCTTTAATAAAAAACCCCAAACCCCCCCCCCCCCCCCCACCCCCCCAAACCCCCTCTCGAAAACCCCTTTTTTTTTAAGGGAACTCCCACCAAAAGAAACGACCAATTTTTTCACCCATTTTTTTTATTTTCAATAATTCTCTTTTTTTATATAATAAAAAATATAGAGAGGGAAAAAAAAATAAATATTCTTTTAAAAAAAAAAATTTACCCTCCTTATAAAAAATATTACCTTTTAATTTATGGCAGGAAAAAAAAAACTTTCCGTTTGGTGTGGGCACACCATCTTCCTTGGCTTTTCATATATTTTTTTAAAAAAACTATAAAAATTAAATTAAAAAAAATTTAAACATGTTAGTGCCCGACCACCTATCTTTAGTTGTTATTTTCCTAACAACTTTAAATGCATGGTCAACTCTTGATTAGCTTTGAAACAATGAATTCAAAAATTAGTGAGTTAGTTATCTAAAAACGAAACATTTTTTGCTCTATTTGTTCAAAATATCAATATACTTCAACGCCAAAATCTCTATATTTACTATAAATATTTCTTTAGTATTGTATGTATTGTTGTAGTAGTATTTTTATATAGCTGGTTAATTGATGTAGTAGAAGGAGAATAAAAAGAGAGAGCAGATAATTATATTTTCTTTTATTATTCCCTCAGTGCTGACTTTTCGGTCCTGCTTAGATCCATCCTCAGAGCTCTCAACCCAGAACAATTCAAAATGGTCTTAGGAAAATGAATACAAAATACAAATTATTTGAATATTTACCATTAGGGTTGTCATTATTAATTTCGTTTTCAACTTTTCACCACTGTTTTTATATACATATGTTAGTTGTATATAAAATCGACCAATAATGTTTAATATAAGAGAAATGTTGAAATCGAAATTAATAATGACAACCCTAATGGTAAATATTCAAGTATAATTTGTATAAATTTGTATTCATTTTCCTAAGACCATTTTGAATTGTTCTGTGTTGAAAGCTCTGACGATGGCCCTAAACAGGACCGAAACTTCAGCACTGAGAGAATATAATTTCTAGAAATATACATTTTTTCATACTTTCAAAAAATCTTTCCATACTTCTATTATTTTTTTTTTTATTTATTATTAATCTCTCAAAAATATCTCTTTTTTTAAAACTTGTATATAAATTTTTCAAATCTATTTTTGTTTATATCACGATATTATTATTTTAATATTGGATAAAAAAGAATTTTTTATTTGAAAACTCACATACCCACTATACATCAGTTAATTGAACTTTATCGATTGTGATTTTTTTTAATCAAATGATTAAAGAGCAACTTTTAACAAACTTATATAGCTACTACATATGGGATATAAATTTTAGAGAAAAATTCTACTCTTTGATCACTGTTTGATAAAAATATTTTATACGACATATTCAATTCGCGATGAACCAGTTAATTACAAAGGGAGATAGGAAAATTGTCTCTTTCTCTCTTGATTAGATCAGACTCAAATATAAATAAGTAAATAAAAAAAAAATGTTTATGCTCAAAATAAGCCTAGCAATTTATTATTCATTAACTCATTTGAAAGTCTAAATGAAAACGAGCCATTACTTTATTATATTTTTTGTTTTTTCTCTTTGAAAATTGTTTAATGAGAGAAATTGTTTCAAACAATTTTTTTTTTTTATTGTAAAAATTTTATTTGATATATTCCATATATCATTAAGATTCAATATTTTTATTATATATTACATATCAACTTGGGCGGATTATTCACAAAATAAATACATGAAAATTGAAATTTTATTATAAAAAAAATTTTTCTCAATTTTTTTGAAGTAAAATATGATACTGTGATACGAATAGCCTATTATTATAAAAAATGGAATTTCCAATATTATATAGGTTTACTAGCAAGGGCGGATACAAGGGCGGGGGGTAAAAGAGTAATTACCCCCGAGATTTGAAAAAATCTCATTCACACAATCTTTTAGTCAACTCAGGCCATTTAAGACTTTGACGACAACCGTTATTATTTATAATATCTATTGGGGGTCCAGGCATTTCTATTTAAGCCATTTGGTATCCAAATGGCTTAAATAAAATCATCGGACTGCCTGGGGTCCGAACCCGCGACGTTAGCCACGCTACCAACTAGACCAAGCCCGTAGGCTAAAGTTGTGTTTAAAATGAACTTTATAAAATTTAATGGAAAAATGAATAAAAAATTTTATTTATTAATATAATGTTTAAAATATTATTTTAGTTAATAATTTAAGAAAAATGGTTAAGGTAGAGTGAAAGAATAAACTTTTTCTAGATAGCATTAAAATACCAACTTAGTACGTCGTTTTCGCTTTTATTTTTAAGTGCTAAGAGAGCCAGCGAGTGGAGAAAAAATTTTAAAGGTGAAAATATATTATTAATCATGTCATTAAGCAAGAATTTGTCTATTTATTTAACGACACTATTTCAACTATTTATATAGGTTCAATAAAAATAAGAATTAACCCAAGTCCAGAAGGAGTTAAAATATCTCATTCTCAAAGTTTTTACACCAAAAGTGAGAAAATACCAGAAATTTATGATCTAAAACACAAATATTTGTATTTTATATTTTGTTTATAAAAAATTGTCTTTTTTCTCATATATGACAAAAAGAGATTATAATTGATAACTTTAAAATATTTAATTTACTTTTCAAAAGAAGTCCAACTTGTCTGTTTTAAAACTTGTTGCTTAGTTCATCAGCGATAAAAAGAGAGAGAAAAAAATGTCTTTATTAAAAGTTAACTTGTTATTTTATAGAAACTCTAATTAAAATCATTTCTAAATTTGTTCTATCCAATAACTAAATATAGATTTTTTATTTTATGATTTTCTTTTAATTATAAAAAGTCGACTATTTTTGTTTAATGTGTTTGCTCAATAGAAAAAATTAGAATATATCAAACAGATATAGTCTGTTTCTTTGAAGAGATACAAGGCCAGATAAAAATTTTTAAATCAACAATAAAAGGAGAGGAAGTGAGCCAAACAGGATAGCTAGCCTCTATCGATTCAAGTCCCAATAAAACAAAACGTTTCGGTTTTAAATAAATAATGCCATCTTCAGTTCTTATAACCTGAAATGAGCATATTTAAAAATTATAATGCAACAATATAAAAATTATCAGGGGCGTATGTAGAAATTTTTTTCGGGGGGGGGCCCTAACTCGAAATTTTTTTTTTTAAGAAACTAAATTTTCTGGGGGCCCTCGGCCCCCCTTATATACGCCCCTGAAAATTATGTCTTACAATATACTCAATCTAAATGCATAGCGTTTGCTGGGCTCGGATTTCGCCCTATTTGCCTTTTTTTATTTATGGCTTGAAATTTAGGCCATATGATATGTATACGTTTCATGAAATTCTGAATAAAATAAGAGGCATTTGTTAGTGCCTATAATGCCTATTTTGGCCGATTTCAGCTTTTAGTGCCTATTTCATCTATAAATGCCTTTTAGTGCCTATTTTAAGTATTTTAACTTAAAATAGGCTTTTTAACCAATTTCGGCTTTTTTTTTGAAATTTCACAATAAATTCATTTTATATCACAAATCCGGAGAAAAATTACAAAAAAATCGGCGAAAAAAAATCTGGTGTGACTGGCGCACAGCCACAACTTTCTCTTCCTTCGGTAATCGAAAGTTGTGTACTGTGCTGTCTCACCAGATTTTTGTGTCGACATGTATTTAGTTGCCGACAGTAGGGTACAATCGAATTCAAGATGTAAAATTATAAGTATGGAGAAAATATTTATATTTTGTTACCATGGCAACCATGGTTCCTATCTTTTCTATGGAGAACAAGAGTAAAGTGGTCTTCAGAAGATTTCAATCACAAAATGAGAATATACATTTTATAGAGAATCTAAAAAATAATTGATTTTTGAATTTAAAAAAAAATCGTTGGAGCAAATTTTGAGAAAATCGAAAAAAACTGAAAAAGTGCATCAGTAAAGTGCTAGTACTTTTTGGTCGATTTTGTTCAAAAGCTTCGTGTCACGTCCCATGGGGGGTGCCTAACTTAAATATAAAATTTCAACTTCCTAGCTCTTTTCGTTCTTGAGATATTTTGTTCACAGACACACACACGACAGACAGACACACAGACAGACACACAGACAGACAGACCATGTCGCGAAAACCACTTTTTTGGATTCAGGGGACCTCAAAACGTGAAGATCCATCAAAATCTCGACATCGAATTTTTGACATGAAACCAATACTTTCTCTCTATATATATTAACATATATACAGAGGTACGAGAAAGTAAAAAAGGTCGAACGAAAAAAAAGCCCACCCCCCTCCGTCCTCATTCGGCCATCTTTGTGCAAAGGAGGTAATTGTTTTATCTTTGTTTCCAAAAATAAGACATCAATTTTTACTTTCTCTTACCTCTATATATATGTTAATATATATAGAGAGAGAAAGTATTGGTTTCATGTCAAAAATTCGATGTCGAGATTTTGATGGATCTTCACATTTTGAGGTCCCGTGAATCCAAAAAAGTGGGTTTTCGCGACATGGTCTGTCTCTGTGTGTGTGTGTGTGTGTCTGTCTGTCTGTGAACAAAATATCTCAAGAACGAAAAGAGCTAGGAGGTTGAAATTTTATATTTAAGTTAGGCACCCCCATGGGACGTGATACGAAGCTTTTGAACAAAATCAACCAAAGAGTACTAGTACTTTACTGATGTACATTTTCAGTTTTTTCGATTTTCTCAAAATTTGCTCCAACGATTTTTTTTTAATTCAAAAATCAATTATTTTTTAGATTCTCAATAAAATGTATATTCTCATTTTGTCATTGAAATCTTCTGAAGACCACTTTACTCTTGTACTACATAGAAAAGATAGGAGAAATGGTTGCCATGGTAACAAAATATAAATATTTTGCCATACTTATAAATTTTACATCTTGAAAATCGAATATACTGTACTGTCGAAACTAAATACATGTCGACACAAAAAATCTGGTGTGACAAGCACAGTACACAACTTTCGATTACCGAAGGTAAGAGAAAGTTGTGTGCTGTGCGCCAGTCACACCAGATTTTTAAATTTTTTATCTTAAATAATGCCTTTTAAGTGCCTTTTTTACAATAAATGCCTTTTTAAGTGCCTATTTTAATGATTTTTAGTGCTTAGTTGCCTGCCTATTTTAAAGATTTTTAGTGCCTATAAATCCGAGCCCTAGTTATAGCCTTATATACAAAAAATATATTTTTTTTTCATTAAATCTTATTTAATTTTATTTTGCTTATCTGTTGGTATTAATATAAAATCAAATTAAAAGTTTTATATACCTTTGAAAAGTTTTTATTTACACACAAGGATAAATAACTGAGTGAATTCTAATCCCCTCGGGTCTGTTCTTTCTTTTTGTTGCAGAAATGCTGCCAGCGATGGGTCCCCCTGTAGACTAAAATCTTCATTTCACTTATTCGCTTTATTCTTTTTTTTTTTTTTATTCCCACTTCATCATCATTTGACAACTTCTCAATCTCAATCCGAAGTACCGAGAAGAATCCTGGCAGGTTAAAGTTCAACAGCGATGGCTGACGATGCTCTCTGGGTGGTTCTTTTGCTCCACCTCATCTTGACCGCATTCGTTCCACATAGTGAGTCACATCATTTTTTAATTATCCAATTTTTTTTGAAGAAAATTATTTTAAGACTTTATTTACTAAACTTATTGAAATATTTATTGATTATAATTATTTATCTACGAGAAATGTGTTTTTTTTTTTTTAATAACTGGTTACAAACCGGTTTAATTTGAATGCCAGAAAATAATAAGAACATACAAGACATACCAATTCAAGATTATTTATTTATTTAGCTACCTAAATGTTTTTTTATGCAACTGTTTCACGCTATAATCCATCAGCATTTTCGACTTCTTTGACTTTGCTTGTCTTAGGCATGAATTTCTTAATTCTCGCCCCACCCCTTTTATTTAAAACAATCCTTAGTGTCCTCTCTTGGATTATTTTAGAAAATATTTTATTAAGCATCCTCTTTGTCCAGGGACGTCGCTAGGAAAGGGCTAGGGGACAAGCGTCTTCTCCCCCGACTATGGTATCTGCTCCCTTCCCTGTACCCCCCCCCCCCCCAATTTGCTTTTTGTTTCTCTGTTAATATAGCCTATATGTACAGTGAGGGACAATATTAAGTCCCATCTATGCGTTTTCTATTTGTGATTATTTCATTGTTTTTAAGGGGAAAATATTATAAATTTTTTAATGGAAACTTTCATGGTTCAAATCTAGAAAATTTCCAATAAAGATTTTCATTTTCTTTTATAAAAACAATGAAATAATCACGTGTAGAAAACGGTTGGGTAGGACTTAACTTTGGCGTTCACTGTATATTGCTCGCCCCCTGTTAGTAAGTTTGCCCCACTCCTGCTCCCCCACTGAAAATAAGCTGACGTCACTATCTTTGTAGACATTTCGGTCTTGATTAGGCACATATGCAGAGTTAAGGGCTGTAAAAAAATAAAGATTTACACAATTAGTTTAGAATCGACTTTTTTTTTGAGGGGGGGGGGTAATAGAGATGAAAGGACAAAAAAAATTATTTCGAATTTTCATTTTTAGTATTTTTTTTTAACACTCACTTTTTTCCCATTCACACACACACAGTCTTCTCAGCAACTGAGACCATATAAGACTTTTACGATACTTGTGTACTGGCAATTTTTGGGTATTTTTGGTCTTGACTTTCATTCCATTAGATAGAAAATTTCACGGATAATTGAATTATTTTAATTTATTCCCTTTTGTTTTCCTCTTGTTTCCAACTAATTCATATTTTACAATTATCCTATTACTAAATTATTATATATAATTAGCCCTATTTACAATACTATACTATATTTAATAAAATTTTAAATGATTTACATAACAGAAATGAAATTTTAAAATGTCTCTTTTTTGATAATAATCAAACTACATCTATTTTCCATATTATATAAATATAATAATTGAATATTAAAAGTTTATTTGATTAACATATGTTTTCTCTAAACAAAAATGAATCAATTGCCTGTACAGTATAATATAAATAAAACAAAAATAACAAAATTAAATAATTGAAGTAATAATAAAAATCAAAAAATTTTGATAGTAACTTGTTTCAATAGTGGAAACAGATTTTAATAAACCTCCTCCAGGGTTTTATTTTAAAAATGTTTCCATTTCTTTTAAATTATTATTTTTATTTTTGCCAAGCAATGGAGTCTCTTTTAAAAACATCCTTAACACCCCCTCCCCTCTCCATCCGATCTTCAAATAGCTCTCTATTCAAGATTTCATAAAAGATATTTTTTTTTTTTTTCGTAAACCGATATCGAAATTTGAATTTAATTATTATTTTTCTACCATTTTTTTTTTACACATATTTTTTTAGTCTTTTTCATCTTAGATAACCTAATTATTAATTATATTGATTTTAAATGATATTTAATATCATTTATATTCAAATGATTTTAATAAATTCATATGACCGCTCGTGTCCGAACCCACTCCCCTTGGCTATTAGATTGTCAATATTGACATTTTTCAACATCTTTTACCTCTCAGTCTGGAGGGGTGGGAGAATTATATTTTTATAAAATATGAATGGTTAAAATAAACAAATCTTATTTAACCTAATCTATAAAATTTATGTTTAATGTAAATAAGCTAGAAAAAAAATATTAGTCACGATAATTTTTTATCAAGGAAAACCATTTATTTATTTTTTTTGTTTTTGTCTTAAGAATATAATTCAGCGAACAAAAAGCTAGAAATTTTTATTTATTTATTTTTTCTCCTCCACTAGAATTCATGCTCTTTGTTCTATTCTTATCATTAATTTACAAAGAACAATTTATAAAAAAAAGAAAAAGAGAACGGTAAATATCGAATTTTTTAAAAATTTATATATTGTAGAATACAGGATTCATTATTAAAAAGATTATTAGAGACACGAAAAATTTTCTTGATTCTGAAATTTATTTTTATACATTTTTGGTTCTCAATTTGTTCTTTTTTACAATTTATTATTTATAAAATTATCGATCTTACTAACTTTCCTAAACCTACAATTTTTATTGTATTTTTAAGCGTCAGATTTTATCTCTAACCCGAGTCTTAATTTCACATTCTAGCCCGGTAATAGATGTTGACATTGGCAAAATGTAAAACTCTAAACCCAGGGGACGAGAGTTCTATTCCCACGGAGGCGTCATTAAAATGTATTATTTAAATATTTTAATATAACAGTCAGGGGGTAGCAATTAAAAAATTATGTACAAGGCGGCGCACATTATTTTTTTAACTTATATATATATACATATACATATACATAGATTCGGATATATTATATAAAATGAAATAAAAAGAGTATAATTCATTATTCAAAGTATAATTAAATTTCTCCTTCTATAAAGGTTTAATCCTGCCATGAGTCTCATGACACCCAGTAGAGCATCGTTTTCCAAACTGGGGGGGCGCGGAGTAGTCAAAGGGGAGGCGCGAATATTAGTCCCAGTGATCACTTTTCTAAATGATTGCTCAAGTTTTATAAATATTATAATAAATTATAATATTATTTTAAATTAATAATATAATAGTTTGTATTAAATTTTTTAGCAATAAAAATTTTTGTGTTTGTATTATTTTATAAAATGGGGGTGGTGGGGGGGGAGTAGAGTAATCAAAATTTTTATAAGATTTAAACTTTCGGCCGTTGGTTCCTCGTTGAAACATTTTGTAAATTAAAATTAAATATACAAATAACCTAGTGTTTAATTTGTATATTTAATTTTAATTTATCAAAATGTTTCAACGAGAACCAACGGTCGAAAGTTTAAATCTTATAAAAATTTTGATTACTCTACTCCCCCCCACCACCCCTATTTTATAAAATAATACAAACACAAAAATTTTTATTGCTAAAAAATTTAATACAAACTATTATATTATTAATTTAAAATAATATTATAATATTATTATTAATATTTATAAAACTTGAGCAATCATTTAGAAAAGTGATCACTGGGACTAATATTCGCGCCTCCCCTTTGACTTTTTGTTTGGGATATAATTCAAAATTTTTTTGTCGACTGAATTTGTAAATGGCCTACTATATAAAAGACTTAACTTAACAGTCAATGTATATATAAAATAATTTATATACATATATTTTTTATTATAATTAAAAAATTGGAATTTGATTTGAAAATATTTTTACATTTATAGGCGTATATTATTAATCAAAATATATTTATTATTCAAATGATTTCAATTCATTTTCTTTATTGAGAAGAAACGCCCTTAATACTTTAAAGCTGCTTCGTAGCTGATTGGTTTTTGCATAATTTGATGGCTGAAAACCCCTTTTAAGGGGACTAAAAAAAAACATTATAATGAGTAAAGGAAGAAAGTAATATTTTTATTTTGTTCGAAAAAATATATGTATATAATACGACTAAGATATTATTCTCAAGTGTTTTTAAAGGCTTAGCCGATATTACCATAATAAATTTTGTCATGGATTACTCTGCTCAGAATGACATTTATTGATCTAGCTGAAGATTTTGACTCAGAGAGGGCAGAAAGAAAGAAACGAAAGAAAAGAAAGCAATATACTTACTCAGCATTCATTTCAATCCTCTTCTCTCTTTCTAAAATGGATTTCAAGACAAAAGACACTTTAAAATTACTTTTTTTTTTTAGTAATATGCCATTTAATGAACAAAATGAAAATGCAAAATCTTACACTAGTTGCTATGAAAACAAATGAGAGACAAAAAAAAAAAAAAAAAAAAAACGACACCGTTCTCCGTTCTTTTTTTTTTTTTGTTTTTTTAAAATAAAAAAAAAACTGGGAAATGAATTTCAACTTCTAGTAATCTATTTGATTTATTTTTTAATATTCTTTTTTTTTATATATATGTACAAGTAGAGTAAAATTATGATAATGCAACAGCCTAATTTATTTATATAAAATGTACTTTCATTTTAGTGTAGTGGATAGCACTTAATCTTGTCAAAAATTAGACAGCTTTTATTGTCTTTAATAAAGGTATAGCAGGAATCCGTTTCTTATTGTTAAGCCTTAGATTAGTTAACTCATCTTGAAATTTCCACGCCAGATAAATTTATTAAATTATATCAGGGAGGGGTTTGGATGATCAGACTCTTACTTTCCCCTAAAAAATTAATTTTAAAGAAAATAAAATTTTTTATAATTTCAAACAAGGCGGTTCCTTCACAGATTTCGATCTCCACATCCCTACACCACATCCACATCGCTGTCTAGGGTTCTAGGCCTATATCATATATTCAATTCGTCTATGAGAAATTAAAAAAAAAAAAAAATATATAATTATTTTACATATTGGTATATATTTTATAATAATTTTACAAATTCGTAAATAAAATGGGAGTGTTGTGCAAATCTGAATTTCTTCTAATAATATCCAATACAGAGCTATAAACCTTTAAGGAGGCAGGTTCCAAAAATTTTTTCCAATCCAAAATTTTTATATAGAAAACTTTTTTTTATTGTAAGTGAAAATTTGTTTTCAAAAATGTGGAAAATTTTAGTCATTTCTAAATTTGTCTTTGAGATCTATGTATCTCTCTTATCTATTGACATTAACTCGTATATATCTGGAAAAAATTGTTTTAACTGGGGATTCAATCAGGGTTTTACAGATTGACCGACCCGAGGTTGAGATAATTTTTTTAAGACAAACTTAATAAATATTCAAATAGGATGAATGAATGAGCAAGCAGCTAGTTATATTTCAATTTATTAATAAATCAGGGCCGAAGTTTCTGTCACATATGGGACCATCCTCAGGGCCAGGTTAATGTCTGAAAATATATATAATCCTCGCCAAGTTATATTGGGCATACACAATTGTACCTAGCTTAATCATGATAATGCCACAAATTTTGGTATGATAATACATAAAATTTGTGGCATTATCATGATTAAGCTAGGTACTTTACTTAAGCAGGTAATTGTGTATGCCCAATATAACTTGGCGAGGATTATATATGTTTTCAGATATTGACCTGGCCTTGAGGATGGTCCCATATGTGACCGAAACTTCGGCCTTGGTTTATTAATAAATTGAAATACATAATAAATTAAACACCCCGCGGGACCGGAAAAATAAGCTTTTAATCAAAATCGGCCAAAGAGTACTGGTACTTTACTGATGTACTTTTTCAGTTTTTTTCGATTTTCTTAAAAATTCGCTCTAACGATTTTGATTAAAATTCAAAAATCAATTATTTTTTAGATGCTCTTTCAAATGTCTATTCTCATTTTGCCCTCAAAATTGTTTGAAGCACACTTTACTCTTGTGCTTCATAGGAAAGATAGGAGAAATGGTTGCCATGGTAACAAAATATAAATATTTTCCCATACTTATAAATTTTACACACCAGATTTTTTCAAATCTGTTGTCGACTTGATCTTTTTCCTCATTTCAAATTCTATATAGATTGCAAAAAATGTAGAAAATCTCTTTCAATTTCAAATATTTATTTAAAATTCAATTTCTATGTTGGATTTCTTAGAAATAATTTTTATTTGAAATTTACATTCATGTTTTTGTTGTAAATAAATCTACGGCCTTAAATCCGTGACTTTAATCAGATATTCTCGAAGCCGAGTCAGTGTTTTTTTTTTTAATTAATTACAAACCTCCCCCCCCCTCTAAAATTAGAAACCAAAATCAATAAGAAAAACCATACCAACTATTGAATCATGGAAAAACTCATTTTTGATTGTTTAGCATTTAAATGTTTTTTACCCTCATCTATCTCTCTCTATAAAAAAAACTCTTTAAAATGATATAATCGGGAATCAATAATTAATTAAAAGCAACATTAGCATGTTATATACATATATATGAAATCCAGAAAATGATCAGCATCGGAAAAATTATTAAATTATGTAAACAAACGAATGCTGCGATTTAACACACATATAGACATAGATCACGATTATATCTATATATTAGCAATGTTGTCTAAATATTTACAAATAATTAATCAAAGGAAAAAAATCTAAAAATAAATAAATAAAAAAAAATTGAACTCATACCACGTAAACTAATACGCTTAGATGGACTTTTTATGTAATCAAAAATCATTTTTGAATTAGCTAGCTGGCTAACATTTATATATTTATTATTTAAAAATTCAGCTGAATGATATTTACCTAATTATGGCTATCTATATATGCTGCATGTTAATAATAATTAAAATTTTTTTATCGAATTCATTATAACGTTAAGGGTTAATTAAATGAATGGGAGAAAAAATTTAAAACTCATTAAAAAAATTTTTTTTATTTACTTATCGCCTATGGAAAATAAAACTTTTATTTTAATTAGCCCTAGAATAAAACAAAATGGATTTCGTGAATATGACGATACTTTTGTAAATACATCATTTGTAAAATAAATTACAAACTTGTTTTTTGTTTGCTAAATTGGGAAAATAAAATTAAAAAAAATTATAATTTTATATTGTTTACAAGTTAATAATAATAATAATTTTAAAAATTAAAAATGTTTTGCACTTGCGGTCAAATTGCCAATTTTAACATGCCTATCTACTGTAGGCTTATAATAGTACCCCTCTAATCATTCATCTAGGCGGCGTATTTTCACCTCTCGCTCGTTTATAAAATTTCTTCCTGTTGAACTTTCCCCAGTAGCCATCGGTATTATCCAATTAATTAAATATACTAATATTAATAATATATTGTATAACCATAAATGGCCTCAGCAACGAGAAGTCAAATAAATAAATAAAAAGCAAAGGTGTGAGTTCGTGGGAACCTCGTCAGAAACGAAGTTCCTCACGCCTTTTCTTCATCTGAATATAATTTAATATGAATATTATTAATAAAAAAAGAAAATAATTTTTTATTTCTTTTTTAAATAATAGCTTATAGAAAGAGATAGAGAGAAAGATAATTCTCTAGAGCTGGTGGCGTGACCTCGCCAAGGCTTCAGCTAGGCTCGCCATCCTCTGCCGGCGCCCAGGCGCTGTAACACATTTTTGTTAACGTTGCTTTGTTTTTGTTACCTGACGTTTCCTCCCAATTCACCCTACCATAACATAAGCCGTATAAAAGAACTCCGTTCCAAAAAAATAAATATTAAAATTTCTTTTACTCGTTACCTTTTTGGAATTTTGTGATGGTCGTTTTATAAAATTTATATCATTGTACCTTTTTTAGCTTGAAATGAAGGATAAATTTCTCTGAAACTGTCTACCTGTACAGAAACAGTCGCAACAATAAATTCCATCCTAAAAAAAAAATAATATATTTGTTTTTAGAATAATATACAGAAAGAGAGGATGTCAGCCAACAGGAGAGCCTCTATCAAATAAAAATCTCAATCCAAGAAAACGTTTCGGCTTTAATTATATAATGCCATCATCAGTTCTTATGAGAATGTTGGTGTATATGTTTGTATATGTTTGAATGACAACTCTATCTGCATCTCATTGGTGTATACCTTGAGAATGCCAACATCTTCATAAGAACTGATGGTATTATATAATTAAAGCCGAAACGTCTTCTTGGATTAATATTTTTATTTGATAGGCTCTCTTTTTGGCTGACATCCTCTCTTCATTGAACAGCCACTTCTCTCATCGACATATTTGTTTTTATTTTACACCTTAAAAACATCTTAAGGAAACGAGTAAACTTCCCTTAAAAAGTTGTATTAGGCCTAAAACAGTAAAGGTGAACCTATTCAGTTCAATGAAAATGAAAATAGTGCGGCCTGAATTTATTTAAAAAACGGGTTTTTGTTGTCTGATATTATTCATATACGAGTAAATCACGAATGACAGACCATTATTAGAAACTATTGCATTGCTCTTTGCTCAGGGACCCACATCTTGTGGGTACGTGGATGGCGACCACGAGCTACCCGAGCTGGGACAGGCAGTCCTTCAGTTTTTTAAATGTCTGTCTCTTCCTTCCTCTTTTCAACAGGCGTCAGACCGTGCGACGGGTGGGCCTGTCCTATTTCTTCCGGTCTTCAAAACGTATGATAGGGTTGGAGGGAAAGAGTGAGGTTCGCCGACCCCGCATCGCGGGACAAGGCGAGGAGAGAAGAAGAAGACCATATTCAGGTCTATTCTCTAAAAACAGGCGTTAAAATTTAAAATAAACATATGGGGGTTAAAAAGTAAGCGTTAAAAAATGCTATTCAAAATCACTTCCTTGCCTCAAATAGCTATTCTGTAAACAAAAATTTAAAGCCAATGCGTTAACATTTAGAAAATAATGTTAAAAATTAATGCCATGTCTAGGGGGTGCCTTTAATATGTTTAAAATAAATATGGCGTCTTTAACCTAAAAAGTAAGGTTATGATTTTGATAGATTTGAAATAAAAGCAACATGTTAACGTCGCTGTTAAAACTTTGTTTAGAGAATAGCATTTTTTTAACGCTGATTATTTCTACATTACTTTTTAACACCCATTTGTTTATTTTAAATTTTAACGTCTGTTTTTAGAGAATAGACCTGATTATCCTTTGCTCTCTTGTTAAATTTTTTTGAAAATAATTATAATATAAAGTAGGCAACATTAAAGATTTTGAAAATAATCGTTTGATAAAACATATTGAAAGCGGGAATTAAAATATTTTATTTCTAGAATAATAAAGCTTATAGGATATTTAGAGCTTTTCAGTAAGTCTAGACATGAAAGAATTGAACACCGTTATTTATTTAATCCATTAATTATTCATTAAAAGGATCAGTACAAGAGGTAGGATTCTTAAAAAAAAAAAAAACTCCGGATAATTAATTACAGATAAAGTTAACCCGATACTTATGCAACGGTATATTAAATTATTCACCTAAAAATATTAATTAGTATATTGGTATTCCCTGGCAGGTAGCTTCTCTTCTTCCTTTTCTCTCTCAAGACTCAGGTTTAGCTTCATTCAGAAATAATTACCTTCGGTAACTTCATTAGGAAACGAGGCGAAGGTTCTACTTTGGCATTCAAGACATAAACAGGGACTCTTCTCCCACCCTGGCCTAAACCCCCACCCACCCACATCCAGAATCAAATCGATTATATAGCCTACACTAATGGAAACTATAATTCAAAGTCCTCGGCCTAATACCTTCAGTTGAGGATGAAAATTTAATAGGATGTCGTGCATAGAACAGAAGATCGATGATAATAGACATTGAATTCAAAAATACCACCAAGAAAATGATTAATATTAATTATTCATTAGTAATTTTTAAGATTTTTTTTTTAGAAGATTCATATTTCTCTTTTAAAATAAATAATCAATAGATTAGTTATTAATCAAAGAAAATTCCAATAGTAGTGTTCAAAATAATATTAGATTTTAAAAACTTTGATACATATCTACTGAATCAGATATTATAATCAAAGTCTTCTTTTGGACTCGGACGATATGTGGTTCCAACAAGACGGAACAACCTGCCATACAGAGTACGATACAATCGAATTATTGAAGAACAAGTTCGGCAAGCGAGTTATCTCACGCAACGGTTCTCGCGATTTAACCCCTTTGGATTTTTTTCTTTGGAGTTACATTAAATCGCTGGTCTATGCCAACAATCCAGCAACTTTGGAAGAGCTGCAGGCCAACAACTAACACGAAATCCGTAGAATTTCGGCCGATTTGTGTGATCGAGTCTAACATTTATTCCATTTTAATTAATATAATTGCCCACACGAAAAATAAATACTATGTTAATAGATAAGAAAACATTCCGAATGAAATTTATTTTTTTTAAACATTTGGCCTCTCTTCTTTTTGTTTTGAGTTATGATGACCCATCTGGTAAAAGAAATGATAAATGAACTTTTGCAAAACTAAATAGCATCCATTTTCTTTTTATTTCCTCGGATATTTTTTTTTTCCTTTCGTTTTTCTTTTACTTTTTTTTTTTTTTTTACTTCATAAAATATAAACTAAGGAAACCAGAGAGGTTAATTATCAAGTAAGAAACTTTGCAACGAGTTAATAATAAACTAGTTTTCAATTAGAAATTATGAAGATAAAAAATAATAATTTATAGTTCATTTGAGATATTTTCATTAATAATAACTCAAATGGGGTTTTCATCAACAAAATAACCTATTATTTTAAAAAATCTTTATCTAAATCTTTATCTAAATAAAGGCCATAATCCCCCATTCCTGTGGGAACAGTCATACACATGCAAAGACTTCCAGACGCTAAATTTTCCTCTTTTCTATTGGAATCTTTGCACGTGTTTTTTGATCCATCCAAATTTTGTTTTTCGAATCTTATTTTAAATTAGAATTTTGATTTTCGAATTTCAAATTTTGTATCTCTCCCACTCTCTTTTGGGCTTCAATAGTTGCAAATGTGAAATTTAAGATCAAATCTTTTCGCTTCAATATTAATTAGAAATTTTTTTAAATTGATGAATTTTTTTCCTGCCCTCTTCTCGTTTTCTTTCTTGTTTGAGTAAATACTTATTACTTTTGTTGTTGTTTGAGAAATTAGTTTTTTATATCTTTTTAAGATGTTAATCTTTTTCTTGTTTAACTTATTTACATTTTCTTTATTTTTTTTAAAGCATGTTTATAATAAATATCACAAGATTTCTACCAAATACAAATGATATATATATATATTTTTTTTACTTTTCTTTAACTCACTCACTTGAACTTTGAAAAAGAAGAGTTCTTGACAAGTCGAAATCAAATTTATGAAAAGATGATAAATTTTTCATAAGCTTTTTTTTTTTTTGTTTGCTTATTCAAATATGAATACGATATAAGTTTATATACTTCAGCAATATATGATTAAAAAAATATTTGTATTTTGACTCAATTCTAAATAAAGAATTATATTAAAATTTAATTACTTAAGGTGGGTCTCGGGGTGCTAATTTTGGGACTTCCCAGCGGCCACAATTTTGAAGCTATCGACCTCAAATTTTTTTTAAATTAAAGCTATTTAAAATATCTACAACTTATAGAAGCCCTTTTTTGATTTTCGAAAAAAAAATTTTTTTTTAGATTAATCGCATTAAATAAAAGATATTTAAAAAAAGGAGCTCTATAAGTTGTAGATAATTAAATTAGTAATCATTGTGTTAAAGAATAATTAATTTTTTGCCTTTAATTAATTAGCTGGAAAGTCTAGAATGAAATGGATCAAGTTGCGTGTATTCTAATGGGGGAACACTAACGCCATCTGGTGCCGCCTCGAGTCAATCGTGTTTTAACGGTTTTCCGAGACGCGCACCTTAACTAGATTTATTTTATAAGAAAAATATAATTAAAAATTTATAAATTTCTATTGATCTATTATAATAAATAAATTTATTACCTCTCAAGCTTTGACCATTCAATTACTTATGTCAATTACGTTATATGTTAATGTATCTAGGGATATCCATAACCGATCAATACATTTATTTAATTAATAATTTGCTTATTTATTTAAATAGCACCACGTGCATGTTTAGTGATTAAATTGTTAACCAAAGAGAGAATAAACATTATTTTCAAATAATTCCATGAATGCGAATGGAACGATAATTTCATAAAGAGGACGAAAATAGCTGTTATTCAACATTTTTCATAATATTTTCTCTCAAGCGCGTAAAACTGAAAGACATACTGACTACATTCATGCGATATAATTTAATTATTCGGTTTTAGCATCATTTGTTAGAACATTAATATTTTATCAATATTTTTATGACTTTCCTGCCCACTCTATATAATCTACTCACAATTATTAATGAAATTTAAGCTTTAAAGCAATAATTAGAATTTAATTGCTAATTAATTACAGTTAATTCTATAAGCTCGGTTCAAATTTGTAAATTGGCTCGGTTATTTATTAGAATCCTTTAAAAAAAAAATAAATAATTACTTTGGATTGGGATTGACCATTTTGTCGAAAGTGATTTAATAAAAAATGTACATCAGTAAAGTACTTTTATTTAAAAGCGTATTTTCGCGCTTCTGGGGGATACATAAACTGGGGGAACTTAAACATAAAATTTCAACCTGATAGCCAATTTCTAGAGGTGTTCGATTATGGAAAAAAATAATCGATTATCGATTATGAAAAGTAATCCATTGATTATGATGAATAATCAATTAATTTCCCATAATCGATTAAATCCATTTCATTTTGCTCAGGGGCCCACATCTTGTGGGTACGTGGTCGCCATCCTCGTACCCACAAGATGTGGGTGTGATTAAGGCGAGGGGAGAAGAAGAAGAAGATTAAATCCATTTCATTCGACCTTTTTTTTAAGTAAATTTTCCCCGCTTAACTCAAATCAGTCCATTTTTTCTACTAAATCCATTTCATTGGACTTTTTTTTAGTAAATTGTTTCCGCTTTTTTTTATAGGAAAATAATCGGGTCTTTTTCATAATCGATTATGAAAAATAATCTATTCATCGGTTATATTTTTTTATTAGTCTATTTTTTTTTTCTTAAGAAAATTATCTGTAAATAATCGACTATCTACTAGACCCACTCATTTCCTGTCATACTTTATTTTGGACACCAGACAGACAGACACACTATTTTGCGGGATCCACTTTTTTGGAGTCAAGGTTCCCCCATGCACCCCATTCCAAAAAAAAAACATGTATTTCCGTCAAAATCTCGACATAGAATATTTGATATGAATTCAATACTTTCTCTTCAGTCATTAGTGTCAGAACTGACACCCGGCTGGCTAACCAGGGGCAAAACCACCTTGAGTCAAAGCAAATACAAAGAAAAAGAGGATTTTTTTTTAAATAATAACTTCTAAATATTATTTTGATAAATATTTTTTATCAAATATATATACAAATATCATTAATTAAATTTTTAATTAAAATACACAAATAAAGATGTATAATTTGGAAATAGACGAATGTTCGATCCTTTGTTTAGGAAATAAGATAAAAATTCATTTTAATTGCTACTCCTTTGGCACAACGTCATGTCAAAAATACATACAATTTTAATAGAAGCAATTTAATTAGATATTTCAAAAATAATTACTTATCCTAAAAATGATCCGAATCACAAAGGAAGACGGCATTTATTTGCACTCAAGATTATTAAAAATATCTGTCTGTATATAAGATAAGAGAAATATTATTTTATACTTGACAGACATGCAAAAGGAATTTTCCTCTATTTGCCTGCGTGAGACATTAAAAAAAAAAAGGAAAGAAAGAGACACGCGTTTTTTTTTCTACTCCTGATTCTGTCTCTTTCTTGCAGTAGCAGTTTTTTTGGAGGGGCAGAGGGGGTAAAAAGGGCTTTTGGCAAAAGAGCCCTTAAATTACTTGTGCTTGGCACTTGGTTAGCCAGCTGACAAGTCCAATATTAATGTTGCACCCCCGAACCTTCTTGGCTAAAGCCCGAATTATGAGCTAATCATCGAGCCGAGAGCCTATAAATTTATAGCTTTAATCTTATGAAACCCTGATGCAGCATCGTTTTATATACATATGTAAAAGAAATTCAATTTTCAAATTTATATTTTAAAATTAATACACAATTGAAAATATCGATCGAATTTTATTAAAAAAAAAAAAAAAAAAGTTTAGTCAAGAAAAAATGTAATGAGAAAAAGCTTACACAAGCCTTCCTTTATTCCATTTCATTAACCAACAGGTAGCAATTAGAAATGATTTGAAATAGTTGAATTTCGTGACATGTCATGATTTGTGACAACTTGACTAAAATGCACTCAGATTTTCATACCAACTCTCAAAAAATATTTCAATTACATCTAGTATATAGATAAATACTAGCCGCGCCGTCCGCAATCGGCGGGCTGTTGCCTTTCCACACAACCACGATTTTCCAGACAACTAATTTCAAGATAATTAATATAAATACCATGTGTACATATCTGGCTGATTAAGAAATATATTCAAACTCGCACTTATCTTAAAAAATTACCAGGATGTTTGTTTTATGTATTTCATAAATACCAATGTAGGTATAGCAATATATAACAAATCAAAGAAAAACAATGTTTTTTGTTTAAGATTCAATTATTTTATTATTATAATTAATTGGTTTTAATTTTCATAAGGTGATATAGAATCCAATGCAAAAATTTTGGATTTCAAAAATTCATTAATCCTCCTCATTTAGGAATTTGACGACCTGAGTATTGTCCTGGGCCCATAACGACCTCTAAAAGAGTGTAAAATTTCATTTCAAAATTCCAATAGGAAATTGGCCAATCAGAACGTGACCGACCATGGGCGTAGCCAGGGGGAGGCAGGGGGGGCCGTTGCCCCCCCCTGGCTGGTCCTAAAAATTAAAAAAAAAAACAAGCAAATATATATTTTTCCCATTGGGAGTTTTTTTTTTAACACCCCAATCCACTACATAAATTTAATTTTTTTTTTATTTAAATAAATATTAATAATCTATGTATATATTAATTGCAAACCCCCCTCTCGCCCTAACGAGGGGTTGGCCCCCTCCTAACAAGAAGTCTGGCTACGCCCATGTGACCGACACTCCGCTATTATACATATATAGAAAATATATACCAGGTATACCCCTGGTATACGAATATAAAAATATGATTTAAATATCTTTTCTAAATACATAAACATCCTTTTCAAAAGCGAGATATTTTTATATAAGAGCAAAAAAAGAAATTTTTGTTACTAGCACAAAAATACTCTCCTTCATTATTCAGATCCCAAAACAAATTATTCTGACAATTTCACAATTTTTAATCCCAAATTAAATTAATTTTTAAAATTAGACAAAAGCAAAGGGGTTCGAATTCGGATTCCAGGAAGTCTAATGAATATTGATTTAATAATTTATTTAATAATAAAATGGTATAAATATTAATAAATATGTCTGAACCTCCATATATACAGTATATAGCAGTGGTTTCCATACTCTATGTTATCACGCCTCTCTTAAAAATATTTAATCGAATAACGCCTCCTCACCCCCTCCCTCCCATTTTATAAAATAATAACACAAACATTTTTATTGCAAAAGTATTAATACAAACTACAGTATTACATTATTTATTATTTTAATTAGAGACTTCAGCAATCATTTAGAAAATTGCTTGCTGTGGCTAAAATTCGCGCCTTCCACTTTGGAAAGCAACTGATATATAGTAATTAAATGAGTAAGATGCCGAAGATCTTTTTAAAAAATCCGGTGTGACTGGTCGCACAGCACACAACTTTCTCTGCGAAAACCACTTTTTCGGACTCAGGGGACCTTAAAACGTGTATGTATGTCCATCAAAACCTCGACATCGAATTTTCGACATGAATCCAATACTTTCTCACTATATATATAAGAGAAAATAATAAAGCTTATACTTAAATAGAAATGCCTGGATCCCAATATAGATAGATTCATAAATAACGGTTATCGTCAAGACTTATATGGCTTAAGTTGCCGAAAAGGCTGTGTGAATGAAAAAAAAAGTGTGAATTTAAAAAAAAATAAATAAATAAGGCTTCTAACAATAAGACTTAAGATTGCCAACCGACTTACATTTCAATTCTAAAATTAAATGTGACAGATTTGTGAGACTTTATTTACCAAACAACAAGACAGGATATATATAAGACATCTATGAAAATAAAATCGAGAGCCATATTATTTTTGACTTACTGTTAGATCCGATTTAAGAGAGATGACGTTATCAATGTCCAAAAAATTGACTCCAGTTTTGGTTTTATCTTTTGAATCTTTCTCTTTTCTTTCTCTCTCTTTCTAAACTGAATGCTTCTCAGAGAATAAAAATATAAAAAATCACGAAAAGATAAAATAAATAACCAATAAATATTTTTTTTTTTTTTTTTTTTTTGAAATTTTCTGGTAATCTAGTTTGAGATCTTTTCTTTTGATTCCCTCAAGGAAATTGTACTAGGGCTCAATATACTCTTGAATTTGATTTGTTTTATAATAACGATATTTTTGTAGCATAGGAAATATATTATTTTTTTATTCGTCAAAACTTATTAAATATTAACTAGGTAGAGAGCCTTGTTTGAAAAGGATGGAATTTTCATTTTCAATTTTCATTAGCCAGTCAATATATAGTTTAAGATGTTTATGCTTAAGGTGCGCGTCTCGGGGTGCTAATTTTGGGAGATTCCAGCGGCCACAATTTTGAAGCTATATAGACCTCAAATTTTTTTTAAATTAAAGCTATTTAAAATATCTACAACTTAGAGAAGCCCTTTTTTGATTTTCCAAAAAATAAATTTTTTTTTTAGATTAATCGCATTAAATAAAAGATATTTTTAAAAAATTCTCTCTATAACTTATAGATAATTAAATTAGTAATCATTGTGTTAAAAAAATAATTAATTTTTTACCCTTAATTAATTAGCTGGAATCTTTCAAATGAAATTGAATAAATCTTTCTATTTTTTTTTATTTTCGAAATAATATAAATTTGATCGAACTGGCTTGAATTCAAACTTAGATAAAAATTTAAAGTTCTAAATGAAATATTAGATTGCTTTTCCTGGATCTCATAAATTCACTTATAGATTATTGACTCTTACTTAGGATATCTAAACCTAACAATATTGGGATACTAGTGATGAATATTAATGTTTATACAACAGGTGTCGTAGATTCTAATTCGTCCCTGTGTTCAATTAAAAGTTTATGACACAACATGCTTCACCCCAACCTTGAATGGCCCCACTCTAATTACTTTTAGGATATTTAAAAATTTCGGACGTACTGATTAATTTTTGATTGCTCTAGAAATTTATATTTTGTCAAATGATTAATCATTTAGCTTTTTGAGACGTTTTAGTTATAGGCTAATTTGTTGCTGCTTCTTTACAAATACTTAATAATACTGTTACTTATAACTTCCATCCTGTTTATTCTCAAGTTAATGCATTATTGATTAGAATATTTCGGTTATTAATATGGAAATAATATTTATATATTCTATATTTATTTATTTTAACAAGATAAATTTCAATTAAGCTTAATAAAAAATAATAATACATTATAATTAAACATGTTCCAGGACCCCCACATCTATGTAGTTTCAATATCTTATACTATTTAACAAGCAATGTATGTTTATTTGTTTGTTTGTAAGAAAATCACTTCTCGAAAACGGCTCTAACGATTTTTTTTTTTTTTAATTTTAATTATATACTATTTCCGGCATTAATATGAAATTGCTCTAGGTCTCATCCCTTTGGGAAAAATTCGGGTATTAGTACTTTACTGAACTACTTTTTAGTTTTTTCAATTTTTTCTCGGAATTTCCTTTAACGATTTGTTTCAAATTTTAAATATTTACTAGTTGCGGTATATATATAAAACAAATACAAGTGGTAAAGCCCGCCCCCTGGACCCTCTTGCTTCGCCTTCGGCGAACAAATGCTTCAGATTTATTCTTGCTGTGTGGAAATTTTGGAGTTTTTTCCAATTTTACCAAAAGAAAAAAAAAAACACCGAGCTTCTTACTGCTCGACCTTCCCGGAATTAAAGTCTATATGGCCCAAGATGCCGAAAAGACTTTCAAAAATTAAACATATTAAAATGTTTTCATTATTAAAATATTTTGTAGCTATATTATTATTTTAAGTCTTTTCGGCATTCTAGGCTATTTAGACTTTAAACGATGCTTAGTATTAATTACGATATATATTGGGGTCCAGATATATTTATTTATATCATATAACTAACTGCCTGGGGTCCGAACCCACTCGCCTTCGCTTTGATATTATCAATATTGATATTTGTCAATATTCTCTAACCCCTCGGCCACGGCCCTACCGTCAATTTATTAATAATCTACTTTGGATTAGGGTAACAAGTTTTGCCTCCGACTATGTTAGTTTTTCTTTTTTTTTTTAATTTCATTTAAAGTCTTTTTCGGCATCAAAGGCCATTTAGACCCCGCTCTATTTATTTAAATTGATTGGTAGCCAATACAATTTAAATAAATTTCATCGTTTGGGACGGGATGGGAACCCGCGGCCCTTGGTACAAAAGACCAGTAAGCTAGCCACTACACCAAGGCCCGAGGGCGACTATGTTAGTTATTTGCCTATTGAATAACTTTTTCTTATACTACTTTTGAACAAATGAATAAAAAATCTGGTGTGACTGGCGCACAGCACACAACTTTCTCTTACTTTCGGTAATCGAAAGTTGTGTACTGTGCTTGTCACACCAGATTTTTTGTGTCGGCATATATTTAGTTCCCGACAGTACGGAACATATGAATTCAGATGTAAAATTTATAAGTATGGGAAAATATTTAGTAAAGTGTGCTTCAAACAATTTTGAGAGCAAAATGAGAATATACATTTGAAAGAGCATCTAAAAAATAATTGATTTTTGAATTTTAATCAAAATCGTTAGAGCGAATTTTGAGAAAATCGAAAAAAACTGAAAAAGTATATCAGTAAAGTACTAGTACTCTTTGTCCGATTTTGATTAAAAGCTTATTTTTCCGGTCCCGGGGGTGTTTAACTTAAATATAAAATTTCAACCTCATAGCTTAATTCCTTCATGCTTAAAATTGAACACAGACACACACACAGACACACCCACACACCCACAGACAGACCATGTCGCGAAAACCACTTTTTTGGATTCAGGGGACCTCAAAACGTGAAGATCCATCAAAATCTCGACATCGAATTTTTGACATGAATCCAATACTTTCTCTCTATATATATATTACATATATACATAGGTAAGAGAAAGTAAAATATCTTTGTATTGTTTGTATTATTTCATTCAAAGCGCTTTGCCACTTTGTATGGAAATAATTTCCTAAGGTCATTTCATTATATAATACAAAATCAAATTTAATTAACCCCCAAATCGTATTGATTAAAATTTTTATTTTTAAATAAAAAAAAAAAAGGTTCTCAAATGGAATCAATAATTAGGTTTGCTAATTGAACATTTTTACTATATTGAGACCGTTCTCAATTGTGTATTAAATTTGAATACAAATCAGACTTGTTTTCAGAATTAAGCTAATTGAATCCATTTACGATCAAATAAATAATATATTGCTATTCAATTATCGAAGAGGTTTTATCTAAATGAAATAAAATACACAAAAAATAGGCTTCTCTTTTCCCTTAATATTATTTATCATGAATAAAGTGTTTATGTTTTTAAATAAATATTATTTTCAATCTCATTTGTGATTAGCATATAGGAAAATGTTTATCGGAATAAATATAATAGAATATTCAAACCCATTGGCCAGATAATAATTTTTTTTTGGTTATTTATCATTTGCTAAAAGGTTGAAATTTGATATTTAAGGAATGGAAGAGAGAAAGTACAGGTGCAGCAAATAAAAGAGACCCTTTGGATGCCAAATGCCGAAAGGGAGAAGACGTTGCGGACAAAATTTTATTCCTCCATCCTCAGTCCTTGTAGGCTTATAATCTAATTAAGCACAAAGTTGGCACGAATTTGTGCACATGTATATTTTTTTATAAAAACAGGCGAGTGTTAATGTTTCGTGAGAGTCTATAAGATAATATATAGACTATATCTTATAGACTCTCACGAAACATTGACACTCGCCTGATTTTATAAAAAAAATATAGGGCCTACATGTGCACAAATTCGTGCCGCAACAACAATGACAACTTTGTGCCTAATTAGTTTATAAGCCTACAAGGACTGAGGATGGACGAGTAAAATTTTGTACGAAATGTCTCCCTTTCGGCATTTGACATCCAAAGGCTATCTTTATTTTCTGCACCTGTACTTGCTCTCTCCCATTCCACAACATCAACAGCAACTTTTCTTCAACTTATATTTGATATTTAAGTTAGGTATCTACTTTTTAAGTTTTTTTCCATCTAACAATTTTGATTAAAATTCATAAATCAATTATTTTTTTTAGATTTCTTTAAAATATATGTTCTCATTTTGCCTTCAAAAGTGTTTTAAGCAAACTCTGGTACTTCATAGGAAAGAATAGGAGATTGGTTGCCATAGTACAAAATATAAATATTTTTCTGGTCTCAATGTAGAAGCAATCTACATTCACTTCAGTTTTTACTTTCTAGTTTCCAACATATAATCGTTAAATACTTTGATAATTCTCGACCTTCCTCAACTTAATTTTTGGAATTATTTATGAGAAATTAAAAACACTAGGTCATAAGTTCCAATAATTTGTTAAAAATTAACATTTTTGACACTTTAACACTCTTGTGTTATCTTCAGAAGTGTTTTCACACATGAATGTTAAAGTGTTAAAATAAATCATTTCAACTTATGAACTAGATTTTTTAATTTCTTTTAAATACATTATATTTCATCTAGAGCCTTCTGTTAATAATTTAAATCTAATTTGATTGTGGGTGTTTGCGAAACACAATAACTTAGAAATCTAAGAGATGAAAAATTTGCCATCTGTTTTATATACATCTAAAAATCCGATGTGCTGTGCGGTCAGTCACACCAGATTTTTTTAAGTAATTGGTTATTACGAGGCCTCATTCATTTAATCCTCTATTCCCTTTAAAATTAGAAGATTGAAATCACAATCTAATAGGATTTAAATAGCTATTAATCTTGCCTTGGTTGGGTGCTTTTAATTTATTTGTATTTTACTATAGCTATATATATATAATTTATATATCTGAGCCAACATTCCTTTTATGACTTCCAAAACTAAAATATTTTATTTCCCATCTTTTTAATCGGGGAGAGCGAAAGAGAATAAAATGACTCAATTTAACTCACAGTTTAGTTTTTCCTTCTTCTTTTCAAATAGCCTTTGGGCTCTATTAAAAATGATATATTTAAAATTTAAATACTTAACTCCTTACTTACTTTTTTCCGGTTTTCTTTTCTTTCTATAAAATCAAGTGCATCCATGCAGAGATATTTCTTTTTTTTTTCTGAGGGAATATTCAAATCATTCTTTACTTCTTCATTTTAATTTGAACATTTTTTTTTTTCTTTAAATTCCCAAGAGTGGTAATTAAGCGAAAAGTACTTTTTCTTTTTTTTTTTTTTTTAATAGAAATTGTACCCCACTTTGTGTTTTTCTTTTATCTTTTTTTTTTGTCTATTATGAATCTCTCAAGCTTTAACTTAAATTGATTAATCAAATGAATAAAAAAAAAAAAAGTTAAAAAACGATTGAGCTCTTTAAGATAAAACTTTTGACTTTGATTAAGTGATTGTTCTCTCTCTCTTGTGTAATTGAGAAAAGAGAGAGAAAGTGGGGATAATTTTATCGAATATACAATAATCATTTAGATAATCAAACAAATAATAAATATTTTTTATCATAAGCCAGAAATCTCAATTTTTATTCTTATTAATAATATAGTATTGTGATACTTTATTAAAATTGTTGGAAAAATTATATCGGGATTATTTATTATTCAGAGGGACAAAAATGATCTTAGAGAACAAAATACTACCAAACAGTCGTTCTATCAAACTTTTGAACAGTAATCTTATCTGTTAACGAGTTAAAAAATTATATAGACGTGGATTCAGCTAAAAGAATGAAGTAAATAAAAAAGTTTCTACTGTCAACGTTTCTTTGCATCGGAATGATAAAAGCGCTAAATATTTGATTCCGATGAAGAGAGCTCTCGAAACGCCGACAAAATTACATTCCTATGCTCTTAGCGACTTTTTACACGCTTGTTTTTCGCGGTGACCCATTCGAAATTCAGCTGTGCATTGCTTAACAGCAACGATTTTGTTAGCTGATGTTTTTCTAGGGTAGATAAAATGTTATTTCAAATAAATTTTTAATTACTCCGTTGCTAACCCTCTTTGGAAATTCCCAGAGGTATCTCTTAGCTACTCCGCCTATACTTGGAATTAATTTAAATAATGAAAATATAATTAAAAATCTAATTATTTACAAAATTGATATGTAGCTATCTTTTTTTTTTCTTTTATGTAAATTTCATGTTTTTTTTTCTTTTATTGTTTGAGGAAGCTATTTTTAATTAAATTTTTATTTTTTTTAAATAAAACGAAAATTCTCTCATAGAACTGTTTAATTATATTTTCAATTATTACAAAGTGAAAAATACACTTTGATTTAATAAATGTTCAAAGGAGTGAAAGATAGAGAGAGAACCAAGACTTTTAGACAGAGCCTGAAATTGACTAGTTGTTTTTCTTTATACATTATTTACTAAATATAAATGAATTATAAAGCTCGCTTTTACATTTTTATGAACCAAAGTGAATAAGTCAAGAAAAATTTATAGCGATATTTGGTAGGCAACCCATTCAATTTTGTTTTTGATGTGGGGCGGACGAATATAATTCGCTAAGACTAAAAACAATATATTATTGTATGAAAAAGAAGATATATTAAAAAAGAAAGAAGAAATTTAATCATTTCCGCATCTCTTGGGAATGAAATCTTTTAAATAAAAATTATTATAACGATTTAGAAAGATAAGAGATTACTCATCGATTCTCTCCTCTTCTCCAAGATGCTCTAATCTTCTAAATATTCATTCATTTAAACAGAAGTAATGAATTTATAAAGGGAGGGGAGACAAAGGAGAGATTAAAATTATTCCGCGGTATACAGTTAAGAAATAATTAGTACTGACAAAAGAATTTTTACTCTTACCTCAATATATGTTAATATATAGAGAAAGTATTGGATTCATGTCAAAATTCGATGTCGAGATTTTGATGGATATACACGTTTTGAGGTCCCCTGAATCCAAAAAAAGTGGTTTTCGCAACATGGTCTGTCTGTCTGTGGGTGGGTGGGGGGGGGGGGGGGGGGGGGGGGGGGGTGTGTTCAATTTTAAGCATGAAGGAATTGAGCTGAGGCTGAAATTTTATATTAACACCCCTGAGACTTGAAAATAAGCTTTTAATCCACATCGGCCAATAAGTACTAGTACTAATATACTTTTTCAGTTTTTTATTTGTTATTCGCTCTAACTATTCAAAAATCAATTATTTTTTAGATGCTCTTTCAAATGTATATTCTCATTTTGCTCTCAAAATTATTTGAAGCACACTTTACTCTTGTACTTTATAGAAAGGATAGGAGAAATGGTTGACATGGTAACAAAATATAAATATTTTTCTGTTTATAAATTTACATCAAAAATTTTAATATATTGGCGAAACTAAATATATGTCGACACGTAAAATCTGATGAGGGTTACACAATTCTTTTCCTTTTTTTACTTGAAAATTTATTAAGTTTGTATTAACATACATTTGATTGATTAATAAAAAAAGGTTCGTAGAATATATTTCACTGTCCTCTAAATGTGACAATTGGAACTGTGAAAAGGTTCTCTTTCGCTCGCTTTTCTCCTTTTATTGGAATACCTCCAAAAAAACCAACTTATGATAAGGGATAATAAATCTTTTTATTAGAGATCGAAATCAATCAAGATATTTTATTCAGTAATAGCTTTTTTTTTTTATTTTTACTCTCTTGGTTAATATATTTTACAATTGATTAATTTATAAACAAAAAAATTAAAGATTCAATTAGTGTGTGAAATAAATTATTTTTTAAATTTTATTTTAAGAGATCAGACCAATTTTTTTTTTTTTTTCTATCGTGAAAATAAATTTTTCGTAAAAGTTTCACTTTTCCAATGCGTGGTTGATTAAGAATTTTATTTTTTTACTTTTTATTTACGCCTGGTTACAATCTTTCCTACCTTTGGAAAAAAAAATTTATAATAAATTAGATTCTCGAACTTCCTGAATCTAAATTTATTTTAAATAAAAAAAAGTGGCGAATTATTACTTTATTTTACTACTTATTGATAGAAGAAAGTATTGGATTCATGCTGTTGTCGAGATTTGGATGGATATACACGTTTTGAGACGGGGCGCCGGACGAATTTGAATCAGGGGGTTGGGGGGGGGCAAAAAAATTTTTTTTAGAAAATTAAAATAATTTAATATTTTCAAATAGTATAAAAAAAAACAAATCTACTATAAAGCTTTAAAAATTTTAAATAAAATCACAATTTTAATAAAATTAAAATTTTAAAAAATTTGCTAATGATTTTATCAAAATTTTTTTAGGCTAAATAGTAGATTTATTTTGGACTATTTGGGGAAATGAACATTTTTAATTTTCTTATTTTAATTCAATATGAAATGTTTTTAGAAACTAGAAATACAATAGGGTCTATATAAAAAAATTTTGGAAAAAAATGAATTTCTTACTCTTTTATTTTTTTTTTTAATTTAAAAGATTTTATTTTTAAAAAGTAAAAATGTATTATTTTTAAAAATAAAATAAAAGAAGACATTTTGCCCCCCTGCCCCCTCCTATAGGATGTCAGGGGGGCAATGTACCCTTGCCCCCCCCCCCCCCCCAGTTCCGGCGCCAATGTTTTGAGGTCCCTGAGTCCAAAAAAGTGCTCTGTCTGTCTGTGTATGTGTCTGTCTCTAATAAAAACAAAGTATGAAGGAAATGAGCTACTAGGCAAATTTTCTATTTAAGTTAGGTACCTTCCTGAGCGCAAAAATAAGCCAAAAAGAATATCAAGCTAGAAGAATATTTATTTCTCTCTCCCTTTAACCAGTTTAAAATAAAAAAAAAATAATAATTTTGTTTGTAAACTCGTCGCTACTCTCGCTGAACGAATATGATTAATGTCCAATAAACGTTGAATAGATGCTGTGTAAACAGCCACCCCTAATATAAATGCAATCCCCTACCCTCCTTTCAACTTGTAATTTCTCCCAATCACCCTCGCTATAGTAGTTTGTTTGTCAAGTACCTAGCTTAAAAACAGCTCTCTCAAAAGCGTTATTGTTACTCACGTTATTTTTTTTTTTTTTATGTTTTTTTATTTGGTGCTCGGGGAATTGACTTATATTTCATCTAACAAGCCGTGTCGTTAAATAAATTCCCTCATTTTTTTTTTTTTTTTTTTTTTTTTGATTTAGCGAATGATAAAAAAATTTGAAAAATAACAATTTTTAATCCTTAACACTGCTTTTTTCTTTTTTTTACATGTCACGATACTTTTCACCAATCTATTTATATAATTGGCTAATGTCCGTCTGTCTGTCACGCTCTATTTGGGCAACTTCCCGTTGGAATTTTGAAACCAAATTTTTTATTCTTTTAGAGAACTTTCTAAGGATACAGAATTTTTTTTTTATATTTTAAAATATAAATTAATTCTCTACTCAACATAAGTCTCTTTTAAAGATAAAGGAAGTAATTTAACAAATCACCAAGTAAGTCGAAGTGGGGAGAAATATGTGAACAGCTCTCAGTGTGTATAACAAATTGTTGTGGGTTGCCTGCCTCCAGGAGTGTCGGGTTTAATAGATGAGATAGATGTCTTTTCAAGCTCTTTATTGGTTCCATGGTTGATTTTTGAATTTCAAATTTTGTCTCTCTCTAAAAAAATTTTATCAGATATCGCGAACGAATTTCTCTTGGATTTTTCTGTAGAGTACTTTCTTGTTTTCTCAATCTGGAATACAATAAAAAACTTTTTATTTCTTCTATATTTAGATACCGTCCCTATTATTCTAATTACAATAATCAACCAGAATGTAAAAATGTTTTAAGTCTAATCGCGTCGACAGTCTCCTTTTTCTTGTTCCTGGTTCAAATTTGCTGAGCAAATTCTCAGAGGATCCGGAATTTTGTAATTCTTTAAGAGGGCATGAATCGAATTTACTCTTTTTGCGCAAAGAGAAGTTTCACTTCAAATATTTTTCGATTATCCTATAGATAAAAAATAAAAATTATTCTTCTCATCCATTATTGCCATCAATTAATTTAAAAAAAAATCTGGTGTGATTAGTTACACAGCACACAACTTTATTGTACCTTTTTTAAGAGAAAGTTGTGTTCTGTGCTTGTCAGATTTTTTTGATGATTTGCCTTATCAGAAATATTAATAAGTGGCTCTAAATTTTCTGCAGCAAGGTGATGATTGTTTTATAAAAATTAAATAATTCTCAAAAAAAAAAAAAAATCAAGTTGAAATCTATCTAATAAATATTTTTAAAAAAATCTAAAAATTAGGACATAAATTAATTTTCTTATTGAGTATAGAGTGGAATATCTGTGAAACAGGCAGCAAGCAACAACCGTCCGCCCAACTTTCTTCTTGATCCCAAAGGCCCTTGCTTGTGCTGGGCTGTTGTTTTCATTTTGACAGTAAGCAAAATGGCGTCCAATTCCCTAAGGTGCATGTCAACTTGGGCATTATCTTACACTTTATCTCAACTTGCGCTCTCTCGGCCTCTCAAGACTTGCTTGCTATCTACTGAGCTGATAAATTCCAACTTAATGCTGGTTTGCGTTTTGTTTTGTCTTGTAATAAAAACCATTCCCTTCCTCCCCTCCCCTCCACCATACCCCTTTTACCTACGACATTAAATATATTTTCCTATTAACTCCATATCTATTTTATATGAACGATGATGTTCAAGATATAATCCAACTACAATAAATCATCAGAAGGGAACCTATTACGCTTATTAAATCGCGTGTCTATTGGAAACCATTTAAAGGGATAAAAAAAAAATGAAAGATTTTTTTTAATTAAAGAAATTGGACGATCTATAAAAATATGAATTCTCCTACTTTATTTTTGATGAAAATGTATTAAGATTGAATTGAATTTACAACACCTGTGACAGTCTTTTATCTACTGTATATTCAAAGGAAGAGCATGTCTACTTTGTTACACTCGCAATACAAAATTATATTATTTCGCTAAAGTTAATAAGCGTTCCAGGCATGGATGATTGATAGATAGGCTAAAAGGATGAATTATAAGAAAATGAAAATATTATGAAGTATGATGATAGGAAATTTTGTTCAACACTCAGGGGCTCACATGTGAGTAAATGGATGGGAAGCACGAGTTATCCGAGCAAAGGCTGGCATTTCTTCTTTTATGCTAGCCTTCATCTCGTTTCTCTAGAATGTGAATTTAGAATATGGGAGGGGCGTTGAGAAAAATAATCGACTATCGAATATTAAAAATAATCGATTATTGGGTCCGGACAGACAAAAAATTATGTGAAAAAATAATCGATTATACGCATTTTTCCCGAAAATAATCAATTATTTGCCCAATAATCGATTATGAAAAATAATCGAGATAATCGAATAAACAATTTTTTTTTAAAAAATAGATTTTTTTTTTAAGAAAATAAACGGTGAAATAATCGATTAATCGATTATTTTGCGCTGCCCCAATGACAATAAGATACTCAAGATAAAAGTATGATTTTATAAATTATTCTATTTATTTTTATTTGAAAATATGAATGCTGTCTATCTTCAAAATAAAAACAAAATCTCAGGATAGTGTCTGGATATGCGCCAGAGTTCACTTTTTTAATTTTTTACCCTATATATGAAATATATAGAGAGAGAAGGTATTGGTTTCATGTTTTTTTACTTTCTCGTACCTCTATATATATGTTAATATATAGAGAGAGAAAGTATTGGTTTCATGTCAAAAATTCGATGTCGAGATTTTGATGGATCTTCACGTTTTGAGGTCCCCTGAATCCAAAAAAGTGGTTTTCGCAACATGGTCTGTCTGTCTGTGTGTCTGTGTGTGTGTGTGTGTGTGTGTCTGTGAACAAAATATCTCAAGAACAAAAAGAGCTAGGAAGTTGAAATTTTATATTTAAGTTAGGCACCCCCATGGGACGTGACACGAAGCTTTTGAACAAAATCGACCAAAAAGTACTAGCACTTTACTGATGCACTTTTTCAGTTTTTTTTCGATTTTCTCAAAATTTGCTCCAACGATTTTTTTTAAAATTCAAAAATCAATTATTTTTTAGATTCTCTATAAAATGTATATTCTCATTTTGTGATTGAAATCTTCTGAAGACCACTTTACTCTTGTTCTCCATAGAAAAGATAGGAGAAATGGTTGCCATGGTAACAAAATATAAATATTTTGCCATACTTATAAATTTTACATCTTGAAAATCGAATGTACCGTACTGTCGGAAACTAAAGGCTCTAACAGACAGAACGCGAAATTCGCGTCGCTCAGGCTACGCGCGTATTTCGCGGCGAAAGGCGTTTTTGCTAAGCCACACAGGAAGCGTAATCTGGGCGTACGATCCGGTATTGTGTATATGTTTCAACAACCTTTATTTAATGAATTTATAAATATTTTATAAATAAAGTATTATATTACGAAAGAAATAGAATATCATTGGAAAATTAGATTTTTTTAAAATCTTATTTTATTAATGATAACTTTGATTAAATATTTTTCGAGGCTTGTAAATTAGAATAAGATAATACTATTCAATTACCTCGATTCGGACTTTTTACTAATCATAGATTGGCTGCCAAGAAAAAACATATTTTATTATTTACTTTTTATTTAGTTAGAGGCGAAAAAACAAGTGTTTTTAA